>JAKSZT010028574.1:1604921-1716825 GCA_026826555.1 Tolypeutes matacus | reverse complement strand
GTGTAATATCAAGACTAAATAAAAATACAAATACATCAGAGAAACAACATATTTTATGGAAGTGACGGCCAGAAATGAAGAACCAGGTTTGAAGCCAATTTATGGTATGGCATTATTTTATTTAAAGTTGTACTGTGTAAATGAAATGAATGATATTATGATAGGCATTTAGAAATTGTCCACAACATTTGTCTCCAGAGAATGGAAGTAAGGAGAGCCCATATTGCAGTAGAAGTCTGCTCTCTTTTTCTACTTGAGCTATTGGAATAGAGCAGTTGTATAGATTTCCAAGTTAAAATTGCCAAAGAAATGTTTGTGCCACTAGAAGGCAGAGCGGTTTAGCAGCAGCACCTTGGGATTATCTACCAACGGGTATATCTTGAACTTTTTTATTCATTGGTTTCTGTGTATTAAAATATAATGCATATTTAGAGGCCATTATAAAGTTTCATTTCATTTCAAATATGCTCGTAATTCTTTAATTGGGCCAAACTTACCCAATTTACCTCCTGTGAAAAAACATTTAAAAATAAAGTCAAGAAAATGCCACTGCTTTCCTATGTTCTCACTTTTTTCCTCCTTCTTGGGAGACTGAGAAGTGTAGAGTTCACACTGGAATCCCACAGGAAGAGGGTCACATATTTAATAGAATCTATCATAAATTTTTCTAATCTACACTTTCATAGCAACAACAAAAACATATAGTCTGAAATACACACAGACACCAACACATACAAACTATTTAACTTTTCATGGTCAATTGCCTTTCAGGTGAATAAATGGAGATCTGAAGTAGAGAAAAGAATAAATAAAATAAAGTAAAAATGCAAAAATGAAAATAGGATAACAAAATAAAAAGAATCTATATGTGGGAAAAACCTTGGACAGTTTTGCATGGTTCAAAAGTACTCCTAGTCAAATTAAACCTGGAAATCGAAGTAATTTTTTAAACCTTCTAGGATACCATATGTATCTAATGGACAATTTTGAGGTGGACACCTCCTCCAAAAAAGATTGACCTAAAAGAGAAACTGTAAATTATAATTAGACTTTCATTTTAAGAATACATTTTCCATTGTGTTTTTGGCACTTTTTTTTTTAGGAGGTACTGTGAATTGAACCCAAGACCTCATATATGCGAAGCAGGTGCTCTACCACGTGAGCTACATCCACTCCCCTCAAGTGTTTTATACTATCAATGAAGATGCAAAATGAGCTCTGTATTATTCCTTGCAAGAATGTATAATCTCAATCTGATTATTAGGAAACATGGTACAGATCCAAATTGAGGATTAATTTACAGAGTAATGGGCCCATAAACTTCAGAATTTTCAAGGCAATGAAACCCAAAAACTGACATAGTAACTATTCCAGATTAAAAAAGGCCAAAGTGAAATGAAAACTTACTACAATGTGTGATCTTGGATTAGATCCTGAATTCAATAATGTAAATAGCTAAATAGTGCATCACTGGGATTGTTCATAAAATTTGAATTTGGACTGAATTAGATAATACATCAATATTAAATTCTCTTCAGCTTTTAGAATGTAAACTTACTGTGGTTATAAAAGAAAATGTTTTATTCTTAAAAAAATACACATTGGGGCATTTTGTGATAAAAGGTCATGATGCCACCAATTTGCCCTCAGAAGGTTCAGAATAAAATTCATTATTCTGAAGGCAGGCAGGCAGGCAGGCAGGAAGGAAGGAAGGAAGGAAGGAAGGATGGGAGGGAGGGAAAGAACCAAGTGGAACAAATTGTAGACAATTGGTGATTCTAAGTAAAGTGTGGTTATGGGAGTTACTTGTACTATCCTTGATATGTTTAAGTATGAATGAAATTATGTCAAAATAAAGAGTTAAAAAATGAAGGTAACTGTATTAGTTTCCTGGTTGCTAAATTAAATAACATGTTTGGCTTAAATGACAGGAACTTAGTGGTTCAATATTTTGATGCTAGGAGAAATCCACAGTCAAGGCATGATCAAGGTGATGCTTTCTCCTAGAAGACTATAGCGTTATGAGGCTGCCTGCCAGGGACCCTTGGTCCTTAGCTTTTCTGTCATGTGACCATGCATATGCAGCCTCTCCTTGCTTCTCCTTTCCCTTCTAGTTTCTTTTGACTTCCAGCTTCTTGCTGGTCCTCTCACTTTCTCTCTTTGTAACATTCTCTATAAGGCTTTTATTAATAGGATTAAGATCCATCCTAATTCAGCTGGTCCAGACATTAACTGAAGTAATCTCATCCATAGGTCCTATTTAAAAGGGTTCACAGCCATAGGAATAGATTAAATTGAAGAACCCATTTCTCTGGGGTACATAATTCCATTCTTCCACAGTAACCATATCACCTATAAAAACTGATTTTAAAAGTTACAGTCACAGAACAAACCTCAGTTTCTACTTATCATGTTTGAAAATATTTAATTTGAAATTTTATACAAATTTATTATATGATATAAGGTAAACCTTTTCATTGTCACCCTTGATACTCTCAAAACCCCTACAGTTTACCAGAATGTGCTAGACAAATATTATTAAAGAATATACAGAATATTTTCTATGTGCAAATAGTATTTTTAAAGCTGAAAAATATTTATCCAAATTTGAAAGTAGTTATTTGAATGCTGTTACAGATGATTATGAGGTTTCATGAAAAATCTTTAGCTGCATTTCACAGGTTGTAGCAGAAAAGCGAAGACATTATTTGTTCACATATGAGAAGAGTTCTGAGGAGTAATCTGGATTGTTCTTTCACCTCTCTTCCCTTCCATATTCTTAAAATCCATTCCTATGTCTTTCATTTGCTTTTCCTATAATTAATTACACATCTACAGTTGAAAGGAATGTTGGTAGAAAAAGGAGTAGGAAAAAGTTGCAAATGGGCAAGAGATGAAGGGAAGATGTAGAATGAGACAATCTTTAAGATGATATTTAAGAGTTTGTATCCAGTAATAGATTTTGAAACAAAAATTGTGTCATTTGTTATTTTTATTATTTTAAATATTGCATCTGACTGTCTTTCCTGTTAGCAATTCTATTATTGAGGTCTTAACAATATTGTGGAGAGAAGAGAACACATTTGTTGAGGGATTATAATGAGGCAAGTGAAGGTCTTTGTTTTTCCAGTGACTTAAATAAAAAGTTTGGCTTAATGACAGACATCAGTCTATATTATTGGATTACAAGATTAGAGCCTGCATATTCTTGGGTACTACTGACTTGGAAAACTGAGGTATGTCCAGAAGAGATGGGTTAATAAGGGTAGAGTTGTTGGCCATAGTCCCACATGCCTTACTTACACTTTTCAGCTTTCTTATAGTCCCTCATCTTGTTTCTGTTCTCTTACTTAGTATTTTCCTCTTTTTTGCATTTTATCTCTCTATTGATTGGTAGAGGCCAATTTAAGAGACCCATGTTGCTACAGAAAATCATGTTCCAGTTCACAGGGAGCATGACACAAACCCAAAACACCTACTTCAGTAGTACAGGGTTGGGGACAAGCATTATTGTAAGGGGATCCTGACATGTTCAACTCTAAACAGTTCCAAATTTCTATCTTCAAAAATATAGGAACATTGTCTCCTTTGGATTTTGAGCTGTTAAGGTTTCATATACAAGCCACTATAGGATGAAGACCTTAAAGAAAACATGCATATTCTACAAATTTGAGCTTTTATCATTTTGTTGAAAAGTTTGTACTTGAGAGGAGTTTGAGAAATTTGCTTCAGAAAGCTTCAGAGCTTGAACTGAAAATTACCTGAATTTTTTGGCCTAAAAGAATTATTCCCCTCTCCTTTTTCCAAATAAATAGCTTCCCCATGAATGGAGAACACACAGTGATTTCACCTGAAATAGGAACCTCACAAGATTCCCAAAATCAAATGACAACACTCCTAATTACCTCCAGACCAACACACATGGTCAAATCTTGGCTTAACACAATTAAGGCTCTTAATTTGAGAAGTAATTGCCTACAAACCTAATGCCTTTATAAGACTCCACTAATATGAACTGTGTAAACTGGTGAAACACTTTTGAAGGAAGGATCTTAAATGTGTTAGAGTTGGGTGATGGGCAGAATTTAATTCTAGGAATGGTAGGATATATTCAATAAAAATTTAGTACTCATTCTAGCAATGATATAGACAGCCATCCCTCTGGAACACGGAAAGGATAAAAGTTGTTACAAATGACACGAAAATGTGTAAACCCCCTAAGAGAAAGTAAATTTTGAGAAAGGGATCATTTGTCAGAGGAACTGTGCACTGAAAGAAGGGGATTACCATTTTAATGGTTACTGGATATAACTTCTCACCTGTCATGGGTACAAGAGGAATCAAAATACTATCATAATCCTCCAGATAGAAGTTAGGCTCATGAAGACCACATTATGAATTGAGTTTTAGTTCAAGACTTTCAGAGTAGGTTTCATGTATCTGTTTATCTCTTGTGATTATTTCCCCATTATTAAATGTTTATTGGAACAGATATACTTAGTACCTGGAAGAATCCATCTATTGAGTCTACTGAAAAAAAACCTCACATCACAAACAAGACAAAAATCCGAAGAAAAATGGTACTTTAAAAGGACTTCCAGAAATAATAGCAATGATATATTTAAAAGATTCAAGGTCCCCATAATTTCACCATTGAATGAATTGACCTAGCTTAAGTAACAAGTAGATGAATTGTCACATATGGCTATAGACTACTATAATATCACACAGTTGGTTGCTCAAATCAAAACTGTAGTGCCAAGAATATTAAGTTTATTACAATATCATACCCTCTAGCACTTAATTTGTAGCTCTGAACTTGTGAATGAATTTTTCTCCAATTCCATGAAAGGGCAAAATCAAATAAATTTGCTTTTACATAACAAATGACAATATCATTTTGTCCTGGGATGATGTTTTCTCTGGGCATTTATTTAATCACAGAATCTCAGATATATTTCAAAATATCAGAATGGTCACTATATTGATGCCATCATACAAAATGGACTGATATGCAAGAAATGAAAAGTATTCTATATATCACAGTGTAATTTGTTTAAAATAGCCACAACATCTTTGCAACTTTCCCCATTAACAGGTGAAGTCTATCTCTCCATCCTTTATCTGGGTTAAACTTGGGACATGTTTTGATGAGTATAATATGGTAGTGATGCGTAAAACACCCAAGGGTTGTCCTTGAGGAGCCTTGCAGCTTTAGCTTTTGAGAGACAACCCCTGCAGCAGTATAAACATGTTGTGTTAGAGGCCAGTTAAGCTACTGGAGAATGAAAGGCCATATGAAAGCAAATCGAGGTACTTACGCCATTTATGAGTGCAGCCATCTCGGACTGTACACCCCAGGTGAACTGCTAGTGTTTCCAGGTAAGACTAGCAGAAGAATAACCCAGCTGAAATCCCACCCAAATTGCATCATCATAATTATTTTATTTTGATGAAAGATAAGATTTGATACTGTGATTTTAAACACCTTATTTTTGGACTAAATTTTGTGATTTTATGCCACTAATTGTTGGTTTAAGTTTTGTTTGCCAGTACACAACAATAGATATATGACTAAGTTACCTACATGCCAGAAAGAAGAAGATAAAGACCATGAATAAATTCTAGTAGACTACCACATGAGTGAAGTTCTTAGATTTCAGGTGATCTAAGGTATGTAGATGTTCCCTCAATAAAAAAAAAAAAATAGAATAGTTATTGCCGGACACTTCCTATTTCTGTGAAATAGGCACAGTATTTTACGGGTCTTTGTTTTTCTGCAAACAACATCTACTCTCTGGGAGTGCTATTCTTAATCAATGAATGAAATGCTTGATCATTGTCAGTGAAAACCACTGACATGGCTAAAATCAGAAAGAGTCTAGTCTCCTTTGGGTGAAGTTCAGAGTCACCAGAACAGTTAAGCACCTCAGAGCTCACAATTGAATATCAGGAAGATATAGCCTGGTGACTGAAGAATAAGTTGATGAATATCAATTATGGCCTTAAGACCACCTGTAGCAGTAAGGAATGAGGCTTGATTTTGTAACCCACTTTAAGACTTTTTAGGAGACCAGAAGTAGCACCATTTTGAAGAATTTGACATGTATCTCTCCTTGCCTCTCCACTTAAGGAAAGGTCAGGGTATCTCAATTTCTAACATGACCCTATATCAAATAAAAGTATAGATATTTTCTACATGTACATATGGCAAGTGACTGTCTTTATCCAACTTGAGTAGATTATTCTCATCTGGTAACACTCTCTTGCTCATATTCTAACCTCTTGTGTATATGATATGAAAATAAATATTCAATTATTTAAAAAAGGATCTAATATTTTTAAAACATTTTTGTAAACATCTCCAAGACACTTAAAGTACATTTTACATTATGGGAAAACAGAAGGCAAACTGTTTCCAATATGATTATACTAAAATATGCAAAGAATGAATAATAAAGGAAAGTGGAAAAAGACCTAATATGCATTTCTTTTATGACATATGCCATCTAACATGCACAGGTGTTAGTCAACATAATTTTATAGCATCTTTATAGGAATAATATTACCATAATTTCATAGATGTTTCAGAAATGGAGACACAAAACAGAAGCAAACTGGAAAGACACAAACATAAAAATTGGCAGTTAGTATTTGACAAAAATTCCCCTGACCCCAAAGTCTGTTATTGTTCTGATACATCATATATTATCCAAGTGTCATAGGTCTGAGATTATCAAATTAGACTTGGGGCAATTTTGGGAGATTTTATTCCAAAGAAGTCTTCAAGGTAAATATTGTGAGTGACATGATCAATGATGTGCTCACAGGAAATATTTCTTGTATTCATGAAATACATGAAATACAATTCCTCACACACAAAGGTGTGCAGGTTGTAGTAAGAATAACAGAAGTTAAGGTCTCAGTTCATATAATGTTAGAGGACATTTCTTTCTTTCTAAACCATCTCTATTAATTACCCTGCAGATATAAACTAGAAAGCACAATGAATATCACCTTATTTGCATTAATTCTGAATGTGACATTTGAGACCATATCTTTTGCAAGGCAATTTTCATCTCCATATTTCTCAGGATATAGATGAGAGGGATCAGCCTGTGTGCAATCACGGTGTAAACCAGAGAGATTTCCTTCTCATGTATTTCACTCTCAGCAGGTAGAACAGAGGTAAAGGTGCAGGGCACAAAAAACAAACCTCAACCATAATGTGAGAGCTACAGGTTGAGAGAGCTTTGTGTCTCCCTGCAGAGGTGTGTGTCCTAAGATGGTAGAGTATGAGTATGTAGGAAGCCAAATGGACAAGAAAAACTACAACTGCCTCCATCCCTGAATTGACAATAACTAGGATATTAAAGACATAAATATCTTTACAGGCAAGTTTTAAAAGTGGCTTCACATCACATATGTAGTGATGTATCTGATTAGGGCCACAGAAAGGTAAATTGTGGACCATGAGAAGTAGAGCGATTGCGTGTCAAACAGCCAAGACCCAGCCATCAGGATCAGCATGTTACACCTCTGCCTGCTCGTGAGGACTATGTAGTACAGGGGATTGACAATGGCAACATAGTGGTCAAAAGTCATGGACACGAAAATTAATATTTCCACACCTGCCAGCATGTGGGCAGTGAAAAACTGGGCCATACAATTGTTATAATAAATAATTTCTCCCTCTGAAGCTAAGTCCCTGATTAGCTGGGGAACCACAGTGGAGGTATAGAAAAGGTCAGTAGTGGATAAGTGACAGAGAAAATAGTACATTGGCTGTTGAATCAAATGTCTGCAGGTAATTGTGAGGAAGATGATGAAGTTCTCCATGAAGACTGCCAAGTAATAGAGCAGGATCCAGAAAAAAAACAGCAGCTCTATCTGCCTGTGCTCCAATAGCCCCAAGAAGACAAATTCAGTGACATTGATCTGATTTTCCATGAGGTTAATGTGCATAAAAAAGCATTTTTAACATTCGGATAGATATAAATTGGAGGATAATATGCATCATAACAGATTGATAACAGGATTAAATTTTTAAACCCTTTTTAGAATAAGGTGTCATTATCATACAAAGAGGTTTTTAATAAAAGCATAATTACTCCTGGAATATTTATAATTATATTACATATATTTGTCTCCAATATCAACCCAATGCTTAAATATACACTCTTATTTTACTTATTTGATGTGTGGGCTCATAGAGGTAGAAGAGGTTTCATTAAGTACACCAAGTCATTAAAGTTAAGTAGCAGACTTGAGGTATGAACCTGTATCTTATTCAGGATTCCATGCATTTCAAAGCTATGCTACATTATCCTCAGCCTTGTGAAATTCCATTTTTTTTGGTACATCTCTATAAAAGAAAAGAAGTCTTTCTCCATTTATGACACTATTTATAAAATTTAAACAAATTACTCCCCTCATATAAGCTACATAGGGATTTTGTAAACCTTAATCTTGCACTAATATTTCACATATCTACCAAAACTAAATATTTATTCAGGAAATTAAAAAAAAATCAAGGCTTTTAATCATAACAGAGAAATATTCTGAATTAGTTCGTAATGTTTGAAAAGCTTGATTGAAGTCCATTAAGAATATGGAAAAGCTTCAAATAGGGAATAGGGACAACTGCTGGGTATCTGAATATAGGAAAGAAGATCTTGCTATATAAAAGCTTCTTCTTTCTACTAATTATGCTAAAAGCACATTTTCGAGGCTGCTGTTAAGACTTTAAGAACACATTAGAAGGTTCATTGTAGTCTCTGGCTATTTTGTAGGACCTGTGGAGATTAAGGAATGACCTACATATTTATACACACATTTGGAAGAGTACAGATATTCATATATAGTATATTTGGGAGGAGAGAGCTAATACATTTACACTGAAACCATTACTTTTTCCTCCATGCAAATGTCCTCAGAAAAACAACTATGTGCCCAAAAGACTTTCACTTTAGATGAAATTGTTGTTGTTTATAATTGCATAAATGAAGGTCCAATATGATATATTATGAGGATCCCAAGGAAAAGCACTCAGTCTTGGATATCCTGCTAATTCTTATGTTAGTAGCACTGGGAAACTCATTTTCTCTGATTCTCTTTCTTCATCTGGCAGATAGAATTGATGAAACTGGATCAATTTAATATATGCTAAGAGAAAAGGAAATGAATTTCATATAAAGACTGTAATATACTAAGGACTTATGATTCTAACTTAATTCACGACCACCAACAGTTCTGAAAATGTTTTTGAGAGGAGCAAATTGTTTTATAAGAAAATGAGTACCTACATTTTTACCTGTTATATTTCATGAATTTTTTTTGTTCTGCCATAGGTGATGTGGAAGAATTCATGTGAGATTCCTATTAAATATGAGGAAAAACTATAGGAGTTGGTTAAGTTTATTCCTGTTTCAAATTGCAAATTAATAAAGCACTTTATAAATTAAGAATACCCAAACCTGTTCTCTGTGTATATGGAAGAATATGATGATTTAAAAATATCTTAAAGAAAACATTTCATTAAAACTGTACAACAAAACTCGAAAAAAGTTACAGGATAAAACCTATAGAAAACCCAACTCTGGTTTTAGGTTCCATAACAAGGTGCAGCCTTAATATCTCTTACCATTCATATCTAGTACTTATCTACTTACGATAATTGACCATCAGTTGGGAAAACACAGAGCCATGAAGAAAGATCCTTCAAAGCAGTGCCTAGAGTCCCTACTAGGAGTCCTTTGTAAAAGCTACCTTAGCTAATATATATATTAACCAGACCATCCTCAAATGATTTCCCTCCTGGACTTATAGTCTTCAAATTGCCTTGTCCTCTTACATATCCATTTTTCCTCAGTCTGTCTCTGTCTCCCTCTGTTTCTGTTTCTTTCCATCTCTCTCTCTCCCTCCCCACCCCACGCACTGACACACACACACACACACACACACACACACACTTGGGTGTATGCATGCATACATAAATACACAGGGCTTTTAGAGAAAGAATTTTGAGTCTACCTGTTCCTGGATTTTGTCTAGGTTCTTTTATTTTATTTTTATTTTATTTTTTATTGTGGGTAAAAATCAAAATTTTCATATTACATACCAATATTTGTAAAATGATATATAAATATATTTGCATATATGTGCATTTTCTTACAAAAATGTTATTTATATATATATAAATGTATTTTAAGAGGTCCTTAGATTACCTAAAATATTACATGGAACCCACTGGGATTCCCATGTTGCCCACCTCCCACACCTCCCACCACATGCCACACAAACATCTCCCACAAGTGTCGCCCACCACCCTCAATGGACTTACACATCCTGGGGACAGGATTGTCCCACCCACCATATCCACGGGATATAAGCTCTCTCTCACTTGGAGGCAGAGTGGACATCACCATCCCAGTCCCCTCAGGATTGGGGAAGAACTATGGACTAGAGTGGACTTAATAGTATTCTGTTGTACACATATGGTGATTCTAGCAATGGAAGAAATTATAACAATTGGGATGTCTAGGTTCTTGACTTATGCTGCAGAAATGAATTTCAGAGCACGTCGAGTTAGATAGGCCAGTAATTTATTAAGGTAGGGAGGGAAGAGAAATGGAAGAAAGTAACAGATCACGGGTCCCTGGTAGAGAGTAAGGGGCTGCAGAGTGATAAAGAGGGCTGATTTATAGATTACAATTTCCCATTATAGATTATAAATGCCTAGGTTTTACTTGCATGTTGTTCCATGCAGGGGGGGGGCGGGGTGCGGGGACACAATGAGAGCAGGACACAGAAGCCAAAAAGGCCAAGAGCCAGAGAAAGGTTTGCGCCTGCTTTTTTTTTTTTTTTTTTTTTTACGTTTAAAATATATATATGTATTTTATTTAATTCTTTTTTTTCCCTTTCTCTTTTCATTTTTTGCCTTCCTTTTATCACTGTGCTATCAGATTTCCAGTGTGCCTTGACATCTTCCCCCTCTCAATCCCCATTGTCTCCCAATTTTTCATTTAATTTTCAAAGAAGTTTTAGGTCACAGCAAAGTCACACATGGAGTGCCGGAGACTCCCAGAAACCAAACCACCCCCCTTCCCCACCCCATATTAACCCCTCCCCCCCTTTTTGGATGTTAGCATTGTTATAACTGTTATACAGAAAGCAAAATATAGCAACTAAATATTATCTTATTCCACCCTTTTGCTAATGGAATGGGAGGAGTCCTAGATTTTTGTTGTTTTGGTTGATTACCTCACCCATCAATCCTCTGGGTGGGCCCAATGATAATGATCTTGGAGATTATCTGGGGCTTCTCCTGGCTTCCAGAAGGAATTTCATTCTGGGTGACAGAAATCTTGCGAGGGTCTTCCAGCAGCCATCTTGTGGGTATTGATGTCCATGTGGACTTCTTACCAGGTTCCAGATCCATCTCTTGATTACCTATTTTACTAGCCAGCTTCACACCTGTTCAGATACCTTAAAGTTAGAGTCTCTTCCAAAATTTTCTCTACTTTTAAAGTTTAAGTACATGGAGAAAAGTCATGTGAGGAATTGTTTGAAATGATGTGTTGAATATTTTGAAAGTTAGACAGAAACACTGAAGAAAGACTCTTGAGAAGTGGGATTATATGCCATGAGAGTGAATGATAGTATAAATATCGATCAAGTACAATTTTTGTTTTCAGTTTCTTTAACAACTTATCATCTGTCAATTAATAATGATAAAATGTGTGAAAGTTAAATTGAAGGGCTTAATTATTAGATGGATTTATAATAAAATGTTTAGGTACCTTATATGAAGCAAGTAAAATATTGAGAAGCCATGTATGTTCTCATACTCTGAATGACACTAGCACTAATATTATAGCTTCAATATATATGAAACAAATTCACCAGTACCTGATTATGCATACACTATTATTATTGTTTTGAAAATAAGGAAACTAAAACCCAAAATTATACAAATGCTAAGGAATAGGTCAATATCCAAACCATAACTATATGATTCCAAAGCTCATGCATTTTTTCACTGTGCTTAAATTTCTTCTCACAAATACAAATAAATTCTTAAAAACTTAAATTTTCTCTCAAATTACTATCCAGATTATCCTGAATGACCTGTCTTGACAGAGGCTCTGACAAATATAATCCAGAACTTAAACTTAAATATTTGAATTTACTAAGATCAAAATATAAATAATTTTTTGGTAATTCCATTAATTTTATCATATATAAATCTCCCCATACCCACATATGCATCGGTCATCTGTCTATCCATCTGTCTATCTATCTATCTAACATCTACCTATCCACCTATCATCTATCTATTATTTATATATACTAACCATAGTATTCTCTTCCTACAGAGAATTTATGTTTTTAGGAATATCAGGATGGATGTCCACATTAAGTACTTTTGCTTTACTGTGACTTCTATGAAAGCAGCAAATAGATGTGGAAAGATGCTGCATTGTCCATGAATCTTTCATCCAATTGAACCTTTTAGGGATGCATTGCTGGGAAAAGCTTGAGTTAAAGGGCACAAAAATGACCAGAGGGAAAATCCCCCTGGGCATTTTACAGCAGTCAATGCATGCATAGTTTTTACTGCAGAAATAAACCAATATTATTTTAGTATTCATAGAGATGTGTTTAGGCTTTTACTTCTTTCATTTTTATCTTCAGTACTATAACATGAATTATTCAATATTACTGTGGTATTACCAGTACTGATGAAATATTATGGATATTTGGTTTTCCATACCTGCTCTTTCCTAGAATAACTTCTTCAAAGACAGAAGTCAGTGATGTTTATCATGGTATATACAATATAGCTATATGCTTAATAAATGTTGGATGTGGTGGGAGGTGTGGGAGGTGGGCAACATGGGAATCCCAGTGGGTCCCGTATAATATTTTAGGTAATCTAAGCACCACTTAAAATATATGTATATATATATATAAAAATAACATTTTTGTAAGCAAATACACATATATGCATATATATTTATATATCATTTTACAAATGTTTGTATGTATTGTGAGAATTTTGATTTTTACCCATAATAAAAAAAAAAAATAAATGTTCATTTGAATCAATATATTAAATAAGTATCAGAAGATCATTAAGATTTTCCTCATCAACATAGTATTTTTGCCATTAATATGTATATGGGTTCAGTTTCTAATATTTTATTACACCCATTGGAAACATTGAAGCCATGATAATGTTTATTTTTTAACTAGGTATCATTTTTTATAAATAGGCATCATCTATTATTAGGGTGCCTAATAGAATTAGGAAAATTCCTCAGTGTATTATCAAATTTGTTTTCTTATTTTAGTTTGGTTTTATTTTGCTATGTGTTTGTCTGTTTGCTTGTTTGGGGGGTAGGGTGGGGAATGTCAGCAGAACATAGCAAAATAGAGTTAAGTCAATCATAGCCCTTAGTTCAGAGCAGAAAATTATCTTGGGTTCATGCAGCGTTCTTCTTGACTTTTCCTTCTTTTATAATATTTGTTTCTTCTTCTCACATCCATTTTCACTCCTTCTCACTCCACCTGAGCACCTACTAGAATCTATTTTTTGTATGTATTTATTTTTTTATTTTGAATTTTTAAAATTTTTTTAACTTTATTTTGTACATTTAATAATTGAAAACATAAACAATTAAAAACTAAAAAGTAAACACAAATGAATAAATATATAATTTCTCAATTAAATGTAATGGATACATGTAAATTTTGTGTGTGTGTGTGTGTGTGTGTGAATCAAACAATATATTACACAATATATTTGGTTCATAGTAATGCATTCATACATTATTTGTCCTTTTGTGTCTGGCTTGCTTCACTCAACATAATGTCCTCCAGGTTCATCCATGTTGCCATATGCTATAATACAATCTATTTTACAGATGGCAGACTTCAACTCTTATTTCCCCAGGTACTGCTCAATAGAGCATTCTGTATTTATTGAAAATAATCTAATATGTATTCTTATTAAATTACAGGATTTGCCTCTAAAATTAGAAGAACACAGAATATATTGGCAGATTTAGATACACCCAAAATGATACATCCAACAGTTAAATAATATATAGTCTCTGCATTCCCAGATGGAGTACCTGAATTTTAAATAATAGACTATTAAAAAGCTGCCATATATATTTTAGCTATTTTATTGTGATATATTCATAATGTACACATATACAAAGTGTACATTCAGTGGGTTTTGGTATAAAAGCTGAGCTGTGTATTCATCTCAGTCAATATTAGAGAACTTTTACTATTCCAAAAAGAAAAATAAAAACACCCATTAGCAACAACATTTCAATCTCTCTATCCAGCACTTGCTAAACATATCTCTTAATCAATTCCATCTTTATAAATTATTTAAAATTATATTTTATATATAATGAGGACAAGCAATATGCAATACTTGTGTCTGGTTTTCTCAGTTATAATAATTCACTCTTTTTTTAAATTGAAAAATATTCATGTATTACTTTTCACTACAGTCCATAATTTGTTTACAGTCCATAATTTGTTTAATTCTAGATATAACCCTATTATTAACATCTTGTATTATTAATGTACAATTTTTCTGCTTCACTGAAGAACATTCTTAAATTTGTACTATTAAATACAGGCATTGTCAGTAACAGGGTTGACTATGCTATATAGTCCCATGTTTCATCCTTTAGTTTTTCTTCTAGTGACATACATAACCCTAAACTTTCCTTTCCATCCTCAATCATACCTGGATATTGATACTGTTAATTACATTCACTCTAAAGTGCTATCATTACCTCTATCAATTTTAACTACAACCTTATTACCAATTCTGCACAAATTAAGCCACTGCTCTCCATTCTCTATCCTCATTCTATCTTCTGGTGACCAGATTTCTAGCTATTAACTCCATGACTTTTCTCTTTATGTTTAATTAATATTAGTGAGATAATAGAATATATGTCCTTTTGTTTCTGGCTTGTTTCACGTAACAAAATTTCTTCAAGTTTCATCCATGTTGTCATGTGCATCATGACCTCATTTCTTCTTACAGCTGAATATTTTTGCATCATGTGAATAAAATTGTATCATATGCGTATATCACATTTTATTTAGCTATTGATTGTTAATGGACACCTGGGTTGTTTCCATCTATTGGCAATTGTGAATGTTGCTACTATGAAAATCGGTATCCAAATGTCTGCTCATATATATACTTTCAGATTTTCTGAATATATACCTAAGAGAGTGATTGCTGGATCATATGGCAGCTCTATTTTTAACTTTCTGAGGAATCACGAGCATTCCACAGCAGCTGCACTATTCTACACTTCCACTAAGAGTCCTATTTATTTCTTTCTTTCTTCTCCAACACTTGTAGTTTTCAAAAAAATTTTTAACAGTGGCCATTTTCTATGTGAAATGATATCTTACCATAGTTTTGATTTGCATTTCCTTAATAGCAAGTGATGTTGAACATCTTTTCTTGTGATATTTTTACCATTTATATTTCCTCTTTGGAAAAACATCTAATCATATCTTTTGCCCATTTTAATTGGGTCATTCATCTTTTTATCATTGACTTGTAGGAACTCTTTATATATTATGTCTATTAAACCCTTATCAGGTATGTGGATTCCAAATATTTTCTCCCATTGAATAGGCTGCTTTTTCACCTTTTTGACAAAGTCCTTTGAAGTACAGAGCCATTTAATTTTGAAAGGCTCCAATGTATCTATTTTTCCTTTCTTTGCTCATGCTTTGGGTGTAAGGTCTACAAAACTACTTCCTTAAAGTACCACAAGACCTTAAAGATGTTTTCCCTGGTTTTCTTCTAGGATTATTTTTTAGTCCTGGCTTTTATATTTAGCTCTTAGATACATTTTGAGTTAATTTTTGTATCAATTGTGGAGACATGGGCTTTCTTTCATTCTTGCAGATATGGGTATCCAGTTCTCTTAGTACCATTTGTTGAAGAGACTGTTCTGTCCCAGTTGTGTGGGCTTGGTAGTCTTGTCAAAATCAATTGATCTGGAAAGTGGATGTGGCTTAAGCGATTGAGTTCCTGCTTACCATATTGGAGTTCCCAGGTCTGGTTCCCTGTGTCTCCTAAAGAAGATGAGCAAGACAGTGAGCTGAGGAAACAGGCTGGCTTGGTGAGCTGATGCACCATGATGACACAAGAGACACAAGGAGGAAAACATAATGAGAGACACAACAAACCAGGTAGCAGAGATGGCTTAAGTGATTAGGCACCTCCCTCCCACATGGTCTGTCTGGGTTTGGTTCTGTGCCTCCTAAAAATAAAGAAGATAAGCACACAAAGAACAGACACAGAAAGTGCAAACAAAAAAGGGCTGGGAAGAAATAAATTAAAAAAATAAAATCTTAAAAAAATCAATTGTTCTTAGAAGTGAATGTCTGTTTCTGAACTCTTGATTTGATTCCATTGATCTATATGTATATCTTTATGCAAATGCCATACTGCTTTGAACACTGTATTTTTGTCTATGCTTAAAAGTCAGGTTGTGTCACTCCACTAACTTCAATCATCTTTTTAAAGATGCTTTTGGCTATTTAGTGTTCATTTCCCTTCTAAATAAATTTGGTAACTGACTTTTCCATTTCAGCAAACTAGGCTTTTGAAATTTTGACAGGGAGTATTTTGAGTCTGTGAAACAATTTAGGTAGAATTTATATCTTAATGATATTTAGTTTTCTTATGAACATCAATTTGAAAATGTCAGTACACATCCTTGATTTCAGTTCTTCTACATATATTGAGTACTGGAATTTCCAGATCGCATGGCAGTTCTATATTTATGTTCCTGAGGAACCATTAAAGTGTCTTCTACAGAGGCTGCACTATTCTACATTTCCAACAAAAGTGAAGGACTGTTCCTAATACTCCACATGCTCCCCAGCACTTGTTTTCTGTTTTTTTTTGTGTTTTTTTTTTTTTTATATAATGGCCATTATATAAGGTGGGAAATGATATATCATTTTAGTTTTGATTTGCTTTTCTTAATAGGTAGGGATATTAAACCTGATTATTTGTGTGTGTGTGTGTGTGTGTGTTTGGCCATATACATATTCTCTCTTTTAGAAAAATGTTTATTAAAGTTTTTTTGCCTGTTTTTTTCATTGAGTTTCTTGTCTCTTTATCATTGAGTTGTATGATCTCTTTTTATACCATGGAAATGAAACCCTTATCTGATATGTGATTTCGATATATTTTCTTCTTTTGAGTGGGATGCTTTTTCACCTTCTTCACAAAGCAACTTGAAGCACAAACATAATTTTGAGAAGATCCCATTTCTCCATTTTTCTTTCATTGTTTGTGCTTTAGGTGCCAGATTTAAGAAACTACCACCTACCACTAGATTTTGAAGATATTTCTCTACATTTTCTTATACAGTTTTAATGGGCCTAGCTTTTATATTTAGGTCTTTGATCCATTTTGAGTTAATTCTTGTAGAAGGTGTGAGATAGGGGTCCTCTTTCTTTCTTTTAGTTATACATATCCAGTTCTTCTAACACCACTGGTTGAATAGAGTGTTCTGAACGACGTGGGTGGGTTTGATAGCTTTGTCAAAAATCATTTGACCACATATGTGATGGTCTATTTCTGAACTCTCAATTTGGGCTATTGTTATATTTGTCTGTATTTATGCCAGTACCATGATCTTTTTACCTCTCTAGCTAAGTATTATTATTTAAAATCTGGAAATGAGTTTCCACTATCTTTTTCTTTTTAAAGACATTACTGATTATTTTGTGTCCCTTAAACCTACAAATGAATTTGATAATTGACTTTACCATTTTCCAAAAATATTGTTGGAATTTTTATTGAGATTACATTGAATCTGTAAATCAGTTTGGTTAGAATTTAAATCTGAATGATATTTAGTCTTCCAATCCATGACTATGGAAACTACTTACACTTATTTCTGTAATATCTGATTTTGTTTAGCATTATTTTGTAGTTTTCTGAATATAGGTCCTTTTTGTCCTTTGTTAATTTTATTCCTAAATATTAGATTCTTTTAGTCACTATTATAAATGAATTTTTTTCTGATTTCCTCCCCAGATTGCTCATAATTATTGCATAGAAACAGCACTGATTTTTGCATATTACTCTGTATTCCACCACTTTGCTGAACTTGTGTACTTGCTCTAGTGTAGCTTTGTTGTAAATTTTTCAGTACTTTCTAGGTATAGAATCATATGATTTACTAATTGCCAAAGTTTAACTTCTTCTTTTCCAATTCAAATGCCTTTTTATTTCTTTTTCTTGCCTCACTGCTCTAGCTAGAATGTATAGCACAATGTTGGATAACAGTGTTGACAGTGGGCATCCTTGCCTTGTTCTAAATATCAGCAGGAAATTTTTCAGCCTTTCAACATTGAGTACAATAGTAGCTCTAGGATTTTCATCTATGCCCTTTATCATATTGAGAATGGCTTCTTCTATAGCTATATTTCAGAGAGTTTTTTTTTTTAAACATTCCCTTCTTTTTTTTTTTTTAAAGATTTTATTTATTTATTCATTTATCCCCCCCTTGCTGCTTGTGCTCACTGGGTCAGCTAACCACGGCACGCGGGCAGGCTTACCTTCACCAGGAGGCCCCGGGAACCGAACCTGGGGCCTCCCATATGGTAAACGGGAGCCCTACTGATTGAGCCACAGCCGCTTCCCTCAGAGAGTTTTCATTAAGAAAAGATGCTATAATTTGGAAATGCCTTTTCTATGTCAATAGAGTTGGTCATGTGATTTTTCTTCTTTGATTTATTAATTTTTGTAACATTGGTTGATTTTCTTGTGTTGAAACACCCTTGCATGCCTTGGAAGAAATCCACCTGATCATGATGAATATTTATTTTAATGTGCTATTGAATTTGATTAACAACTATTTTGTTGAGGATTTTTGCATCTATATTCATTAGGGGAATGGGTCTGTACTTTTCTCTGTTTTCTTTTTTTTTTTTTGATAAAATCTTTATCAGGTTTTGTTGTTATTGTTGTTTTAAGATTTATTTATTTATTTATTATCCCCCTTCTGCTCACTGTGTCTGCTTGCCTTCTCTAGAAGGCACCAGAAACCAAACCTAAGACCTCCCACATGGGAGGTGAGTGTCCAACAGTTGGAGCCACATCCACTTCCCTCTGGCTGCATGGCTGCTGGTTATGGAGTCTGCTCATTGCAGCATCTGCTCATTGTGGTGTCTGCTCATGCAGCATCTTCTCATTGTGGCGTCTGCTCTTTGAGGTGGTTGTGGCATCTGCTGTTTGCAGCATCTGTTGGTTGAACTGGCTGCAGGATCCGCTGGTTGCAGCATCTGCTCTTGAGGTGTCTGCCAAACAAAGTGAATGAAAATAAAATTAAACAGTCCTGATCAAAGGCAGTATTTTACAGCTTTCATTTGAAAGATTTCAAAGTAGCACACATATCTCATAGCATTAGGAATATACAATATCAAGTATTGGAAAATTTGAATGAGTGATTCAAAGCTATATAAATTATTTTAATCAATTTTATTGATCGAAATTCATAAAGCATACAATCCATCCAAAATGTGCAATCAATGTTATTTGTTATAAGCATAAAATTTTGCATTCAGCACGTCATTCGTTATTAGAGAATTTTCATTTTACCAAAAATAATAGAAAACAAACAAAAATACTATACCCCTTAATAATCACTTCTCAATTTCTCTATATTTCCTCTGTCACACATAGTTGCTCTTCTGTTTCTGCCTCTCTAATTTATTTGTATTTATATTTTGTATTAATGCAGTCAAAGAATATGTAGTACCTTTTATCTAGTATCTTTCACTTATTTTATTTCCTTTTTGACCCTCAATAGAAGATTATTAATATATTCATATACACTAAGGCCCATGGTCAATGATTCACAGCCACATAAATTATTTTAATATTAGTATTTTTCAATTTATAGAAAAATATTTAAAACATATACTTGGTGTCTACCTCATATAAGACTAAGTATAAAACTAAATGTTATTACATTTACCCCAAACACAACACTGACTCTGCCATAGGTAGCCTGGCTCAAAATACTCAATTCTACAGATAGGCCATGGTATTGAATGCATGGTTACTTTACTAGTTTTAAGAAGGGCATATATTTCCAGAAGTATGGTAAATACACAAATAATTTTATAAATAACAAAAAAAAATCAGCAAAATATTTAGGTTATAAAATTCCCAGATTTTCTAATGCTTTAACTGTTTTCAATATATGTTGTTTAACCAGTTAGTTTGGTTAGAGTTATAAAAAAATAACTGATTACCCTTTATAGGAGCCAAACTAAATTAAAATACTGTACAAACTTCCTGAGGAAAGTAGCTTGAAAAATCTGAAAAGTGATTTCAATTATTCTAATTAACATATGAGATAGAAACAAATCATTGTCTCAATAAACATTTTGAAATTATTCAATATTTTTTTATTATTCACTCCAAACTTTTCAAGCATATTTAAGATTCAGAATGCTTAAGAATATTTCCTCAAAGTAGGCTAATCACTTGAGTGCTTTGATCTGAAAATGTAGCCTTAATGCTTTTAATATTTAATTCTAATAAAAATCACAATCCTTGGTTTGAAAACATCAAACTCAATTTCAAAACAATTCATTTGTGCAGCTACTAAACAAAAAATAAAATCAGAGTGAAAACACACAGCAGCCACAGATACTAGAGGGGAAAAAATTCTAAATTACTATAAAGGCTCTGAAAGTAGAAAGCCCCAAGTGAATGATAACTTAAGTCCACTTATACATACTGCTTAAAAACAGAATGTTTTCCAAAGCTTTTTATGAAATGTCAATGAACCTTTACAGTCTGAGCTAAGACCTTATAAATCAAGGTTAAGTTATATATAACTATGCTAACTTACATATTTTTGACAATGTTCAACTGATATACATAATTTATAGACATCCACAGGAATACTTAAGGCCCCATGATATCATCCTTCAGTACTGGATGTTTATTGTTTTACAGTGTTGCTGTCTTCAGCATCAAGAAGCCCTTTTAGAGGAAGAATTCTATTTCTTCCTATGATCCTGTAAACCGTAAGTAACAAAATACAAAATTAACAAGATTTATGTTTAGTAAACTAGCATATAAAATTATTATTGCAATTCATAATGATTGCATATAAACATCAGCATTACCATAATGTCTATAAATTATATCCTTAGATTTATAAAAGAAATGCAGATTGTCTCAAGGTAAAAAATACACTGCTGGCTACTGAAAAGCTCTTAATTGCATTAGGATATTCAATAATGAGCAAAATTTAAGAAAACATTAACATGTTACCAAAACTTTTAACATAATTTAAGCATGAATTGCACTGCAGCAGCAAGATGCTTTTTAGAGGCTGGCACTGTAAAACTAATGCTAAGAAAGAAAAATTACATGTGAGCAATAAATGGTGTAACCAAATTATTGCAAATGGAGATTAGCAATAGGAAGTGAGGAAGGTGACCTTCTGCTTCATTCTCCTAACATACCATCCTTAAATATTAAGTTATATGAAGGAAGTGGAACTCCCATATCATCATAAGATGATTGTGAAAGCAAACTGGAATAACTGGCCTCTGTTTTAATGTCCAATCTTGAAGCACCTTCCAGGAATGAGTGTTAGTTTTAAGTCACTTTTCTCTTTATTTTATAATATCTTTTTATCAGTATGGTTTGAATTTACTTTGTTTTGTTTTTTCCCCAAATCTTGATACCTAGGATACCTATAACTCTGGTTAACACTTCCTTATTTTTTAATCTTAGTCGTGATAAATCTATAGGCCTATTGATTTTTAAATGATACTAAAGGAAATTATGAATTCATAAATTCTAGTAAATTCAACAATTTAAATAGAATGGAAAACTACCTTAAATGATAATCAGATGACAAGCTAAAAAATAAACAATGGATAATTTCAATGGTCTTATTTCTTTCAAAAAAGAATTTTTTGTCTTATATCATCTCAACATGGAACCTAATATCCAGGGTGCTTAAAGAGTGCATTATAGTTAATATTAAAGAAGAAATAAAACCAATTATATACTGTCACTTGCAGATCTAATTCTGTTAGACCACCATTTCTCTCATAATTATTATTTATAACAACTGCTATATATCCCTTCAGATTTTCTATATAGAGGATCATATCATCTGTAAATATCTTATCAAATATATTATCAAATTCCTTTTTTTACATTAGTGAGTTTAGCACAGTTTAAGGATAAGTTCAACATATAAAAATAAACTTTAGTGTTGTACTAGTAACAACAATCAGTAATTGAATTTTTAGAATATCACTTTAAATTTCTTAGAGCTATTATAACAAAGAACCACAAACTACGTTGCTTAAAAGAGCCAAAATTTATTGCCTAACTTGGTGAAGACTAGAAGTAAAAAACAATTTGTCATTGGGGCCATGCTCCCTCGGAAATCTGTAGTGAGAAGAGATCCATGAGTCCTCTAGCTTCTGGGGATTTCTGGAAATCTTTGGTGAACCTTGGGTTTCACACTCATCATGTCAATCTCTGCCTCCATCTTCACAGAGCATTATTCCCTGATATCTGATTCTGTGTTCAAATTTCCCTCTTATAAGGTCACATTCTATTACAGCCCGGTCTAACCCAGATTCATCTCATGTTAATGAATTACATCCTCAAAGACCCTATTTCCAAAAAAGGTCACATTCACTGGAAAAGGGATAAGGAGTTGAACATAATTTGAGGGGAACACAATTCAATGAAAACAGTCATTAAAATAGCAACAAAATATTAAATACTTGTATATAATTGTGACATATAATATTGCAAGACATAGGCATTGCCAAGTATAATTATGTTGAGAGAATGGAAAAACCTTAATAAAATTAAAGAAATATTTTGCTCATGTTTGGATGCCTCAACACTATTAACATTTCAATTCTCCCCAAAGTAATATCTATGTCAATGCAATTCCAAACAATTTCTAAACTAGGAAAAATTATAAATTTATTGATTTTAATGTTTATATGTAAATAAAATGGATCTAGACAATCTCCCACACTTACTAAAAAGAACAAATTTGGAGAACTTACACTACATGGTTTCAAGGTATATTATAAAGCTACAGTGATCAAAACAAAGTATAGTGTTTTCATAAAGACAGACAACCAGTCAGAGAAACAGCCCAGAAAGTATAGTAGTAGACCTGTACATGTGTGATCAACTAAGTCTCAGCAAATTTCTCTTGGTAATTCAGTGGAGCAAGGATAGTCCTTTCAGTAAATAGTGATGGAACATTTGGATTCCATATGTACAGTAAAAATCAACCTTGAGTTATACCTTACACATCATACAAAATTATTTCAAAATGAATTTTACTACAAAGTGTTTAGAATAACAAGTGTGAAAATTTTTATGACCTTGGATTAGGCAAAAATCCTTAAAGATGATTTCAAAATCAAGCTTTTTTTAATATTTTAATATTAAAAATATATATAATTAAAATGTAGATAGATATAGATAAATGGCAGATAGATGATAGATAGATGATAGCTAGCTAGCTAGCTAGCTACCTAGCTAGCTAGATAGATAGATTCCACCTCTTCAACATTAAAACTTTTGCAGCAAAACAAGTTGCAATGACGGGACATATATTCAGGATTGAATTGGTAATGTTACACATTGCAACTGAGGAACCTGCCTACAGTGAGTATCCAGATGTGTTTCTGTGTGGGGGAGGAGAGTACAACAGGCTACTTCCTTCTGTGTATTAATACAGGCGAGCTTGAGAGAAGAGTGATCAGCCACAGATATTACAGTGAAGTTAAGAGTCAAAGACTGGGTTCTTAGATCCTTCTTTCTCCAGTGACAGAATCATTCATTACCTCAGGTTTCCTTAACTTTTAAAGCCTGGAAGAAAGAATTGAACTTAGAATTACTCATTTCTTTCACTTAAATAAATTCACAAGGTCTTGATCTGCTGCTCACTTTTGAACTGGTTTTCAACCTCTAGGAACTTCACTGTCCTTATCTGAATAATAGAATTTAGAGTACTTAATTTAAAATATGCATTGTGAGGGTAAGTGATATGATGAACTAAAATTACCCAATATTCTCTCCATGAATTCTTATTTTAATTATTTTTCTAAGAAGTTGATTTGATCTAGATTGTTACTATAAAATATTGATTTCCTGAAGTTTTAAATGTCTGAGAAAAATTTTATTAAATGAATATTTGAATGGAAATGAGGGAAAGACCAACTGAGCTTCTGCATGTACATTTAGGGATTGAGACTCTACATCCTGTGTCAAAGCAGTGACATAGGAGAAGAAACCTCATGACAAACAGGGGAAAGTCTCTGACATTTTGACTATGTTCTCACTTGATATAGCTTTTTCAGATCTGAGATGCATAAGGTAAAAATATTTACTCTTTTTTCTTTTATTTTCTCTTGTCTTCCGTTCTTCAACCATCTATTCCACCAATGTTAGTCCCTGGCAACAATTAACCTTAACGTATTCTCAGTCATGATCTTGCAGGTCACTGATTTTATTAATCTATCTCCTACTCATCTATATTACTCTTGATAATGGTCAATATTTGGGCTGTATTGCTTATCTTTGGTGTTCTTTGTTATTCTTCATCTCAAATTTTTCTGGTAGCTAATCTGATACCATTCTAGGCTATGTCATATGTCCTCTTATTCTTCAGAAAGTTGGACAACCACAGAGCCATCAGAGTTTCCTAAATTATGTGCCTTATGATAGCATTTTGGGGCCTCCAGAGAAACTGCCTGAACCAGGCCAAGTCAAAGTTGCAAAGTACATGCCCAGAGGGGCACTAGGGACATTACCATGGACAATGGTTTAGGAACATTTAGCTAGGATATGATTACACTGCCTCAGGGTATATACTTTCTAAGAGCTTTCAAACCTATTAATATTTGCATTGTCACATAAGTTCATATTCTGTTCTTCCAATCAAATCTTCCTCAGGCATAGACATAAAAGAGATGATTCCTAAGACTTAAATCTTGTGTTAGCTTTTTCAGGAATTTCAAAACCGTTTCTGATTATTTTTATTCAGAGCTAGTGGGCAGATGTTAAATCTGCATTAAAAAGGCCCAAATTACTTTCTGTGGAATAATGATCCACTTCTCCTTGCATCTCTAATGGGCTTATAGTATATATAAAGTGCATTCCATCTGAAAATCTGTAAAAAGTTATAAGATGTTTCCATATCCAAATATTTTGAGAATTACATATGTGTCCTTAAATTAGTGATATATTTCTATACGTTTTCTTCAGATTTGGATATTGGAAAAGAATTATCAGAGTGAGTATCTCAGGGGGAATTCTTTCTGTTACATAAAACTAAAGCGAAATCAACTCAGAATTAATGGCCAGTGAATTACACATGCCACCATGGTTTGCAGAAAGCCCTACAAAACATGCCTTAGCATAGTTGAATTCTATTTACACTTAACCCATCTAATTTCATTTTCTTTCAGCAGGATATAAATTGATTAATGTAAAATGATTTAGCACAATATAGATTTAAGTGCATAGATTTTACAATAGAATTCTAGTTGAAAAGAGTAGAGTTAAAATAATGCAACTTTAATTGTTGGCAGTGAAATTCATTGAGTCTCATTCTGGTACTTAGATATTTTCTTCCATAATCCTATCAAGAAATAGTCCCTTTCACGTTTAGCAACAACAAATAAGAATTAACTACATTTCATACAACCTGGCATCCGAAACAACAATAACAAAAATTCATCTGTATCATCTAAGGTAAGTTTATAACATGGTATGTTCTGATAACTGTAGAAGAAAATTTGAATATTGGGTGGAAATTTCAACTTTAAGAACATCTGTTACATGTGCTATAGCACACACAAAGGGCATGCAATCTATGAAATATATAAATTAACCTTTTCTTTATATTTTCTAATGAAAGACAAAATCAGGCTAAGGATTACTGTTAAGAATTACCTTAAGTAGTCTAGTAACAGAATAACTTTTTTTTTACTGTTAATTATAAAAATTTAAGTGTACATGGTCACTTCTCTTTAAATCTATCTTCTTCTGGTTATTGTTTATTTCTTCATTTGACATGGTTTATATGTGTGTATGACAATTTCAGTATCTGCTAACCTCTTTGCTCAAAGAAGAAAGAAAGGAATAGGAAAATAACCTGTGTGGAATGAACCATGTATGAAAAGACTATTTCATATTAACTCTTGTACTTTTGATTATATTTCAGAATTAGGTACCAAATTCTCAATTGTATTGATAAGGAAAATAAGGTTTAAGGATATTAATAAATAGGCTCAATATTCAGAACTGTTCAGTATATTTTACACTCCTCACCATTTCTACCTCTCTCTTTGTTACCACTATATAAAACACATAAACAATGTATGGCTAATAATTCCTTACTCCATCATTTATGCCTGCAAAATTTTCTTAGTTTTCCTTTTTATATCTATGGTCAAAACGTATTATTTATTTTATTTTATTTTTTACTTTCTTTTTTCTAATAATAATTTTTTTTCAAATTCTTAAAAGATAAATAGATTACATTAATGTTACACGAAAATTATAGGGATTTCCATATGCCCCACATCCCACACCACCCACAACCTCCCATATAAACATCCTTCATTAGTGTGGCACATCATGTGCAATGGATATACACATCCTGGGGCTTTTCCATTAAGCATGGACCCTAGTTCACATAGAAGACCACAATCTCTCTCACACAGTTCTGCATGTTATATGGTGAAATAAAGTGCTCTATATCTGTCATTTCAATATCACTCAGGGTAATTCCCAGATCCCAAAAAAGCCCCTGTATTACAAATGCTTTTCCCTCTCCCTGCCCCCAAAGTGTCCAGTGGCCACTGACTTCAAGTTAATGTTGTAATTTCTTCCATTGCTTGAATCCCAATATGTCTATTACAGAACACCAGTAAGCCCACTCTAGCCCATAGTAATTCCCTCAATCCTGAGGAGTCTGGATGGTGATGTCCACTCCATCTCCAAGTGACAGGGAGTTTATATACCATGGATAAGGTAGATGGGATTATCCTGCCTGCAGCTGCAGACCTTCTTCATTCCCTGGGATGGCCATTGTCCATCATCATCTCCCCTTCAGGTGACCTGGGTGAGTCCATTGAGTTGTAGATTAGGAGTTGCAGCTCCTCTGAGATTCCAGACCCTGCTGGCACATCAACAGCCCAAGACTCCAGTATCTGGAAGTGCACCTACAAACTACAGCACCACATATAAGTTTGAATAGAAGGGACAGTTGGACCATGTGCAGGGAAGATATATGTGAGTCCAACTCTGTCACTCTCAGGAGCACAGATTCCAAAGTAGGGCCTAATGATAAGGCACCAAACACCATAGCTACCCACCCTGATATAGGACCTGGGTGTCTCCAGAGCCCTCAGGGGCACCTCTTTGGGGTGATATCCACATTGGAAGCCTATGAGGTCCTACTGTGATGTGCATATGTGTTACCTCTGGGATGACCTCCCAACTCACTTTGAAGTCTCTTAGCCATATGAACTCATTTGTCTTTACCTTTTCCCCCTTTTATTCAAGGTCTTTTTCCAGGCATATTGCCAGTTGGCATTTGGTAGTTATCCCTCATTGCCATGGAGGCCCATCTCCGGGAATTATGTCCCACATTGGGAGGAAGGTAATGCATTCATATGCTGAGTTTGGCTTAGAGAGAGGCCACATTTGAGCAACAAGGAGGATCTCAGATGGCAATTTCTAGGCAACCCATAACAATGGGCTAAGTTTCAATTTCAAGATCTAAGATTCATAAGGCTAGTCATTAATAACAAGAGCCAATCAGTGGATCATCCTCCTTTGCCAGATACTGCCCCTGCACTTGGGGGACTGTTGTTGCTACCTTGGAGAATGTGTCAGAACTCTCCAGGATGGTAATTTAGTATTCTCTCATTTATTGAGTTATTCTCCACCCACTTTGACCATGCCCTGTGAACTTTTGAACAATTTTATATATCTTGTATCTATGTTCAGGTGAACATCCTCCCATGCACACCCCATCCCTGACAACCCCCACCAATGACCTCTCCCGCCTCAGTTGTAACCCTTCTGTGATCCAAAGCTTCTTTAATGATGAAGCCATGCAATAGCCAAATACAATTAAAAGGAAAATGAAATAATAACGATAAGTTTAAATGTAAGAGATAAAAACATGAAAACATTAAAAAAACCTAAAAATATAATAAAATTGAAGGATTAGAATATTCAAATAATGGGAAAATTTTTAATTTTTTTTTGACATTTTGCCTTTTATCAATGCAATGTCTGGTGTCCATTCTGTACCATGGCACCTTCCCCCTCTCACTCCCCAGTGTCTCACTATTTTAAATTTAATTTCAGTGAAGTTTTAGGTCACAGCAAAGTCACACACAGAAAACAAGAGACTCTCATATGCCCTATCTCCTCCCTCTTTCCTCACCCCATTTTAAAACCTTTTGGTATGTGGATGGCAGCATTGTTATAACTCATATACAGATAGTGAAACATAGCTACTAAACATTGTCAATGGTTTACACTATTGATTATATTTTAGACCATACACTTTTATAAATTTTGATAATATTTACCATGTCTTGTGTCCATCAATGTAAGGTAATGAAAAACATTTCCACTGATGACTAAATATGCCCTATTTGATCTATTCTATTCCACACTCTCCATCCCCCCAGGACTCACGATGACCCCCTGGCTTGACTCATTGGATGACAAAATTCATAGTTACATGCAACAAGATTTCTTGACACACTGGTTTGTCTTCCCCTATTAGGAACTGCCTTTGCTCTTAAGAGATGCCCACCTGTCTATTTCTAAGCAAAGCAGTCCTCCCAAAAAATGGGAGTTCATCTCCTTCCCGCTCATTGTGCAGGTCTCCCACCCACTGATACAAGACATTATGACAGGATGAACACTCACACACTCCATAGAAGCATGCTCCAGATGCGATCTGTTCCGAATGCCACCCCCACCAACTCCCTAAACCAGTGACACTTCCTTGTCATATTGCCGTAAGAGCATTCCCAACTCTGTACTTTCAATCTCATACCTACAAATCTCAAGTGTTCACCTGGTCCCCCTCCCATATCTCCCACCAGTATCCTGGGTGTTCTAACCCACCATTCCTTATCTACCCACCTGTCAACCCTGCACCAACAAACCCAATAATATCACTATCCACCTGTCCTATCCCTTCAATATGCAACTACACTCTATCACTTTACCATAGATTATATTCATATGGCTGATGGCTCACAAATTCCTCTTCTCTTTCTCCTTTATGTAAGCCTATCTTTCAGACAATAGTTTACAGAGAATGCTCAATTTCCTTAATTCATATGGGTGAAGTCATATACTGTTCATCCTTCAATGCCTGGCTTGGTTCACTCAAAATAAGGTCTTCAAGATTCATCCATGTTATCCCATGTGTTAGCACTATATTCCTTATTACAACTGAGTAATATTCCATTGTAGGTATGTACCACATTTTGTTTATCCATTCATCTGTTCATGGGCACCTGGGTTGATTCCAACTTTTGGCAATAGTGAACAATGCCGCTATGAACATTGGTGTGCATACATCTGTTCATGTCTTTGCTTTCAATTCTTCCAGGTATATAACTAACAGAGGAATCGCTGGATCATACAGAAGATCTATAGTTAGTTTTTTGAGGAACCACAAAACTGTCCTCCATAGTGGCTGGACCATTCCACAATTAAACCAGCAGTGGATGAGGGTTTCCATTCCTCCACATCCTCTCCAACACTTATACTCTGATGTTTTTTTTAATAGCTGCCATTCTAATGGGTGTGAGATGATGTCTCATTGTAGTTTTGATTTGCATTTCCCTAGTAGCTAGCGATGTCAGGCATTTTTTTCATGTGCTTTATAGCCATTTGCATTTCTTCCTTGGAGAAGTGTCTTTTCAGGCCCCTTGCCCATTTTTAAAAAATGTTTGTCTTTTTATTTTTGAGGTGTAGGATTTCTTTATATATGCAGGATATTAGGCTCCTATCAGATATATGGTTGCCAAATATTTTCTCCCATTAGGTAGGCTGCTGTTTATTTTCTTGACAACATCCTTTAGGGTGCAAAAGTTTATAATTTTGAGGAGATCTCATTTACATATTTTTTCTCTTGCTGCTGGTGCTTTGGGTGTAAAGTTCATGGAACCATTTCCTATTACATGGTCCTGTAGATGCTTCCCTACATTATCTTCCAAGGTGTTTATGGTCTTGGCTCTTATATTTAGATCTTTGACAATCTTGAGTTGGTTTTTGTATAAGGTGTGAGATGGTGTTCCTCTCTCATTCTTTTGGATATGGATATCCATTTCTCCAAGCACCACTTGTTAAAGAGGCCAATCTCTCCCAACTGAGTGGACTTGGAGGCCTTGTCAATTGTCAGATGACTGAATATGCGAGGATATATATCAGAACTCTCAATACGGTCACATTTGTCAAAATGTCTATGCTTTGGCCAATACCATGCAATTTTGACCACTGTAGTTTTGCAGTATGTTGTAAAACTAGGTAGTGGTTTTAAAACCACTTTTTCAATATGTCTTTGTCAATTCGGGGCCTCTTTTCCTTCCACATAAATTTTGAAGTTAGCTTTTCTACTTTCTTAAAAAATACAGTGATGATTTTTATTGGGATTGCATTAAATCTGTAAATTACTTTGGGTAGGATAGACATCTTGATGATGTTTAGTGTTCCTATCCATGAACAGGGAATATTCTTGCATTTATTTAATTCTTCTTTGATTTCCTTAAACAGTGTTGTGTAGTTTTCTGTATGTTAGTTCTTTACATCTTTAGTAAAATTTATTCCTAGGCATTTGATTCTTTTACTTACTATTGTAAATGGTATTTTTTTCTTGATTTCCTCCTCAAATTGCTCATTACTGGTGTACAGAAATGCTACTGATTTTTTAGCACTGATCGTATAGCCTGCACCATTACTGAACTCCTTTATAAGTTCTAGAAGCTTTTTTGTAGATTTCTCAGGGCTTTCTATGCATAAGATCATGTCATCCACAAATAATGAAATTTTTATTTCTTCTTTTCCAATCTGGATGCCTTTTATATCTTTTTCTTGCATGAGTGCTTGAGCAAGTATTTCTAAGACAATGTTGAATGAGAGGTGATAATGGGCATCCTTGTCGTGTCCCTGATCTCAGAGAGAAGGCTTATAGGATATCACAATTTAAGATGATGTTAGCTTTGTGTTTTTCATATATACCCTTTTTCATTTTCAGAAAGTTTCCTTCTATTCCTTTTTTTCTTCTATGCTTTTCTTTAAAGAAAATTGTGCTGATTTTGATGTATGCTTTTTCTGCATCTATAGAGATGATCATGTGATTTTTTTTCTTTCAATCTGTTTATGCGGTGTATTACATTGATTGATTTTCTTATGTTGAACCATCCTTGCATAACTGGCATGAAACCCACTTGGTCATGGTGTATAATTCTTTTGATATGTTGTTGAATGTGATTAGCAAGTATTTTGTTGAGGATATTAGCATCTAGGTTCATTAGAAAAATTGGTCTGTAATTTTCCTTTCTTGAAGTTTCTTTGTTTGGCTTGGGTGTTAGGGTAATGTTCGAATCCTAGAATGACTTAGGCAATGTTCCTTCTACTTCTATTTTTTTCACAATAGCTTAAGCAGGATTGGTGTTAGCTCTTTTTGGAATGTTTGGTAGAATTCTGCTCTGAAGCCATCTGGTCCTCTGCTTTCCTTAGTTGGGAGGTTTTTGATGACTCAGTCTACCTCTTTACTTGTCATTGGACTGTTGAGTTCAACAATTTGTTCTTTCATCAATGTAGGCTGCTTGTGAGTTTTTAGAAATTTGTCTGTTTTCTCCAAATTATCATTCTTTTTGGCATATACTTTTTCAAAGTATCTTCTTATTATACCCTTTATTTCTGTGGGATCAGTAGTGATATCACCTCCTTATTCCTTATTTTGTGTTTTTCATCTGTTATCCATTTTCTTTGTTCATCAGGCTAAGGGTTTGTCAATTTTATTGGACTTCTGCTTTTGTTTTGTTTATTTTTTCTACTGTTTTCTTATTTTATATTTCATTTAGTTCTGCTCTAATCTTTGTTTTTTCCTTCTTTCTACTTCCTTTGGGATTAATTTGTTGTAATTTTTCCAGTTCCTCCAGGTGTTCAGTTAGGTCTTCAATTTTAGCTCTTTCTTCTTTTATTATATATATATACATTTATGGCTATGAATTTCCCTCTAAGTACATCTTTGGCTGCATTCCATAGATATTGATATGTTGTGTTGTAATTTTCATTTCATTCAAGGAAGTTACTGATTTCTTTTGAGATTTCCTCCTAGACACACTGTTTGTCCAAGTGTGTGTTGTTTAATGTTCATATATTTGTGCCTAATCTGTTTCTCTGGCCCTTAATTATTTCCAGTTTCATTCCATTGTGGTCAGAGGAATTACTTTGTATAATCTCAATATTTATGAATTCATTGAGAGTTTTTCTGTGGCCTAGTATGTGGCCTATCTTGAAGTCTAATCCACGTGCAATTGAGAAGAATATAGATGCAGCTTTATTTGGGTGGAGAGTTTTTTATATGTCTATTTGGTCCAGGTCCTCTAATGAATTATTAGGATCCTTTGTTCTTTATTGATTCTCTGTCTAGATGTTCTGCCTAATGGTGATAATTGTGTATTAAAATCCCCCATTATAATTATAGAGGACTTTATGTCTCAATTTAGTTTTTCCAATTTTTGTGTCATGTATTTTGAAGCACCCTGATTAGTTACATAAATATTTATGAGTGTTCTCTCTTCTGGAAAGATTACCCCTTTTACTAATATTTAGTGTCCATATTTGTCTCTTACAATAGTTTTGTATTTAAAGTATATTCTGTCTGATATTAGTTTAGCTACTCCTGCCCTTTTTTGGTTATTGTTTGCTTGTAAAATTGTTTTCCAGCCATTCACTTTCAGCCTCCCTGAATCCCTGTGTCAAAGGTGGGTTTCTTGTAGACAGCATATAGATGTATCATATTTCCTTATCCATTCTTAAAAGTCCAGAGTAATGAGGAGAGAGAGAAAGAGTAAAGAAAGGGCTGAAAGGAAAATGTTAATAATAATAAAAAAGAAAACAGAATAGACAAGATAGAAATCAACACCTATGAACTTGAGGACTAATGATAAGAGGTGGAATGTTAGTACCACAACAGAAAGCAGAAGGTAGAAAGATGAAGGAAGGAAAAGAGATAGGGTTTGTAGACAAAATCAATATACACAGACATTGGGAAATCAAGGAAGAAGAAGTACAGCAAGAAGAAACAAGCAAGCAGCACCTAGTTTTTGAAAAGCTGGATGGAGGGGAGGGTTGTGGAGGAAAGAGAAAAGAAAAGCAAGAAACAAACAAACAAATAAAATCCAAATACACACATAAGCAGCCAGTCCAACAAAGCTAAGGAAAAACAGCATTCCTTCTTGGGCTCTTGTGGAGCCTCTCAGCCTGCCTGTGTTCATCAATCAATTGCTCTGCAAGCTTCTCTCTGCAGGTTTTGAGGCAGATTTTAGCGAATCAAATAAGTTTAATTAAAAAAAAAACTTTTTTTTTTTGGAGAAATAAGGGACCCAAAAGAAGGCCCCTTCTAGACAATCCCCCCGCCAATGGGACCCTAAGTAGGCTCTTGGAAACTTAACACTTCCCACTGCTTGACCCTCCCAGGGGTAATGAAACTGATACTTCTCAGTTCAGAATTATACAATTGGCAGATTCTGCCTCCTCTGAAGCCAAACCTCTGTATCCCAGGGATGATAGGTAAATCAGGCTTCCTCAGCAGATTCGCCACTCCCCTCAGCCTGGCACCAATTCAAGCCGGCTTGTGTGCTCCCTAAAGCTGCAAGGGAGTCCAGGTAGCCAAGCCCACAGAAAGGAAACCCCTCTCCACCCCCTGCCAGAAACCACCCACTCTTGGAGAATGCTCCCTGTCACTGTGTTGCAGCAGTAGTCGGGACTCATCCTAGCCCTTTGCCCTGAGGCAATATTAATATATTTAAATCTGTATAAATCTTTTGTCTTCAATCCATGGTGTGTAGAGATCTGGATACTGTCTGTGCTTTAAATTATTGAGGCATTTTAAATACCCTAATAATGACCTTTTTAAAATATTCTGTCTCTGCATGCAAGTATATGTTTTCTTTAATTGTTGGATCTATAATTTTATATTTGTCTAAATATGCCAATATATGCTTTTTTCCATTAATATCATTTTTATTTAGAAATCAACTTTACTGATACATAACAATAAAGCATAAATCCATTCAAAGTGTACTATCATTGGTATTTGGTATAATCTCATAGTTGTGCATCCATAACTTCAATCATTTTTAAAGTCTTCATTATTCCAGGAATAATAATAATACTAAAAAATGAAAACAAACCGACCAAAAAAACCTCATTACCTCTCAAACTCTCTTTTTCTTCCCCTGCCATATATAGCTGCTATTCTGTTTCATTCTTTCTAGTTTATGTGTATTTATCTTTTGTAAAAATAGTCTTATATATGCAATATAAATGACCTCAGATTTTCTCTTTAAACCACTAGCATATCCATATAATAGTATTGCTAGTTACAAACATTATGTTGTGCATTCACCTTTTCTATTCATTTCCAAATATTAACACACATCATTTTTACCAATTCTGCACAAGTTAACTCTCAGCTTTCTATTCTCTAATCTCATTCTATTATCTGTTGATCCATATTCAAGTTATTAACTCCATGAGATTATATAATATATTTAATTCATAATAGTGCAATCAGAATATATGTCCTTTTATGTCTGGCTTGCTTCACTCAATATAATGTCCTCCAGGTTCATCCATGTTGTCATATGCTTAACAACTTCATTTCTTCTTACTATTGCATAATATTCCATCATATGTATACACCACAATTTGGTTATCCATTCACCAGTTGATGGATATCTGGGTTGTTTCCAACTTTTGGCAATTGTGAATAACACCACTATGAACATTGCTGTGCAGATGTCTGTTAGTATAACTGCTGTCAGTTTATCTGGGTATATACCTTATAATGGTATTGCTGGGTCACATGGAAAATCTATATTCAACTTACATAGGAAGTGCCAAACAGTGTGCAACAGTGGCTGTATCATTCTACATTCCCACCAAAAGTGAATGAGCATTTCTATCTATCCACATCCTCTCCAACATTTACAGTTTTCTGACTTTTTAGTAGTGGCCAGTCTAATAAGTGTGAAAATATATCTCATTGTGGTTTTATTTGCATTTCCCTAATTGCTAGTAATGTTGAACATTTTTTCATGTGTTTCTTAACCATTTGTATTTCTTCTTTGGACAATTGTCTTTTAAAGTCTTTGCTCATTTATTAATCGGATAGTGTGACTTTTTGTTGAATTGTATGATCTTTTTATGTATAATGGATATGGAACCCTTATTGGATATGTGATTGTCAAATATTTTCTCCCAATGTCTTGACTACTGTATTAGTCAGCCAAATAATGCAAAATTCCAGAAATCAGGTGGCTTTCATAAATAGTATTTATTTGTGGTAGAAGCCCACAGTTATTAGGCCATAAAGCATTAGTTACTTCCCTCATGAAAGTTTATTGCCAAGTGTTGGAGCAAGATGGCTGCCGACATCTGTGAGAGCTCAGGCTTTCTGGGTTCCTCTCTTCCCATGACTTGCTTGTCTTTGGGCTCAGCAACTCTGCTATCTCCACAAGGTCAGCTGTAGACTATGAGGCCCTTTAGGCTTTGCTTCTATCCACAACACCAGCAGGAGACTTTCAGGCTAACAGTTAGTCTCTTTACCCAGGGCCTTCTCCCATTCCTCACAAAAAAGCTCCTCTGTGTGCTTATTTCCTCAGGCTCCAGCATTAAAATTCAGCATCAGAACTTCAAAATCAAAATTCCAACTAACTCCTTTGCTCTACCATGTAGTTATATCTCTGAGTCCCTGCCCACAAAAGAGCGGGGACAAAACATCCTACTGATATGGCCCAAAGACTTAATCATAACTTAATCATGCCCAGAGGAACAGAACAGGTTACAAGCATAATTCATATCTATTTTTGGAATCCATAAAAATATCAAAGTGCCACAGCTGTCTTTTTTTATAGTAAATTTTTTTTATTATTTCAAAGATCTTAAATTACATAAATGTTACACAAAAATTATAGGGATTCCCATATGCCCCACTCCCCACACCTCCCACACCCTCCCACATAAACATCCCTCATTAGTGTAGCATGTATATTGTAACTGATAAACACTTCCAGGGGCTTTGCCATTGAACATGGGCCATAGTTCACATTGTAGTCTACACCTCTCCCACACAGTTCTGCATGTTATGTGATGATATAAAATAGCCTATATCTGTCATTGCAAGGTCATTTAGGATGATTTTCAAGTACTGAAAAAAAACCCATATTAAAACTGTTTTTCCCTCTCCCTGACCCCAGAGCCTCCAGTGGTCACTGCTTCCACATCAATGGTGTAATTTCTTTCAATGCTAGAATCACAATATGTCTATAGTAGAATACTAGTAAGTCCTCTCTAGTTCATAGTTCATTCCCCAATCCTGAGGATTTGGGGATGGTGATGTCCACTCCACCTCTAATTGAGAGGAGGCTTCGATCACATAAAGCTGATGGGTGGGACTCTCTTGCTTGCAGTTATACACTCTCTCATTTCCTTAGTATGATGGTCAATCCTCACCTCAATTTTAGTTGTCTGGCTGAGTCAAATGAACTGGAGAATAGGTGTTGCAACTCCAATGAGGTTCTGGGCCTAGCTGGGAGGTGGACAGCCCAAAGACTCCAGTCTCTTGAATGTACACCTATAAATTCTGGCTCCAAGTATATGTTAAATAGAAGGGACAAATGAGCTATTGTAAGGAAGCCATAACTGAATCCATCTCTGTCACTCTCTGGAGCACAAACTCCAAGGTAGGACCCACTGGCAAGGTACCAAACTCTGGAGATATATACTCTGATCATAGGACCTGGGTGTCACCAGAGCCTTAGGAGCCCCACTAATTGGGGTAGCATCTATTTTGGCTGTCTATGAGATCCTGTTGAGAAGTCCATAGCGTTACCTCTGAGATGACCTCCCAACTCTTTTTGAAGTATCTTAGCCATATACTCATTTGTCTTTACCTTTTCCTCCTTTTTTCCAAGATATTTTTCCAGTTGCACTGGTAGTAATCCCTTGGTGTCAGGTAGGCTCATCCCCAGGAGTCATGTCCCATGTTCAGGGGAAGAGATTGCATTTATATGTTGAGTTTGGCTTCAAGAGAGCCCACATTCGAGCAATGAGGAGGCTCTCAGGAAACAACTTTAGGCACCACAAAACACTAGGCTTAAGTTTTACTTTCAAGAGCAAAGGCTCATAAGCATAGTCCTCAATATCAAGGGACAATCAATAGATCACCCTCCTTTGTCAGTCATTGCCCCTCCACTTGGGAGACTGTTGCTGTTCCATTAGATAATGTGGCAGAGTTCTCCAGGATAGGAATTCAATATACTCTTGCTTATTGTGTGAGTCTCCACCCAATGTGACAATGCCCCATGAATATTAGAACACATTTATATACCTTATAGGTGTGCCCAGGTGAACTTCCTTCCATGTATGCCCCATCACTGACACCTCATACCATTGATCCTCCCCTGCCCCAGTTTTAACCATTCTGTGACCCAAAGGTTCTTCAAAGACGAAGCCATTTAAATAGCTAAATACAATTAATAGAAAATTGAAATAATAATGATACATTTAAATATAAAAATGAAATACATGAAAATATTTTAAAAACTATAAAATGAAATTAAACAATTGGGATATTAAAAAATAATGAAAAATATTTTTAAAAATTCTTTTTGACATTTTGCCTTTCATCCCTGTAATATCTGGTGCCCTGTATTTTCAGTGGCATTTTCTTGCTTTTATTCCCCATTGTCTTACTTTTTTTCATTTTGTTTTCAAAGAAATTTTAGGTCACAGTAGAGTCACATACAGAATATAGTGCATATACCCAACACTCTCCCCTTTTCCTTTTTCCCATATTAATACCTTTTTATATGTGGATGGTACCTTTGTTACAACTGATATACAAATAGTGAAAAGTAGCTACTAACCATGGCCAATGGTTTGCATTGTGGTTTACATTTTAGACCACACACTTTTTTTTATAAATTTTGATGATATTTAACATGTCTTGTGTCCATCATTGCAAGATCATGTAGAACATTTCCATTGCTCTCTAAATACCCCCTGCTGGATCTATTCTATTCTTCCATCCCTCTCCCCTTGGGGACCATGGTGACCCCCTGGCTTCCCTCCTGGGATGACAAGATTCATAGTTACTTGTAACAACACTGAGATCTTGACACTCTGGCTTGTCCTCCTTGAGTGCAAAAGTGTTTAATTTTGAGGAGGTCTCATATATCTCTTTTCTTTTATTGCTCTTGCTTTGTGTGTAAGGTTTAAGAAACTACCTCCTACCACAAGATCTTGAAGATGTTTTCCTACATTTTCTTCTAGGAGTTTTATGTTTGCCACTTTTATACTCAAGTCCTTGATCCATTTTGAGTTAATTTTTGTATAAGGTGTGAGATAGGGGTACGATTTCTTTCTTTTGTATATGGATATCCATTTCTCCCAGCACCATTTGTTGAATAGACTGTTCTGGTCCAGGTGGAAAGGCTTATCAAAGATTACTTTACTATAGATGTGAGGATTTATTTCTGAGTTCTCAGTTTGGTTCCATTGACCAATATATCTATCTTTATTTCAGAAACATACTGTTTTGACCACCAAGGCTAAGTAATAAACTTTAAGTTCAGGAAGTGTGAGTCCTCCAACTTTGTTCTTCTTTTTAAAGATATTTTTGACTCTTTGGGAGCCCTTACCCTTCCAAATAAATTTGATTATTGGCTCTTCTATTTCTGCAAAATAGGCTGTTGGGATTTTTTGGCCAGGATTATGTTGAATCTGTAAGTCAGTTTGGCTAAAATTGACATCCACATAATATTTAGTCTTCTAACCCATAAACACAGAATGTCTTTCCATTTATTTAAGTCTTCTTCAGTTTCTTTTCACAAGGTTTTGTAATTTCTGAATACGGGTCCTTTATATCCTCAGTCAAATTAATTCTTAAATACTTGATTTGTCATTGCTATCATGAATGGATTTCTTTTCTGATTTCATCCTCAGATTTCACATCAGTAGTATATAGTACACTACTTTTTTTTTCCTTTTCCTATCCTATTTGGACGCCTTTTATTTCTTTAGCCTGATTGCTCTAGCTAAAACTTTTAGCACAATATTGAATAACAAGGGTAACAGTGGGCATCCTTGTCTTGTTTCTGTTCTCAGAGGGAAAGTTTTCACTCTTTTATCATTGAGTACAATGCTAGCTGTAGGTTTTTCATAAAACTTCCAAGCTCTTTGCATGCCACAATGGAAATATATTCATTTTTATCAATTATGATTATTAAATTTTTATGATTAATTTCTTAAAAATTAGATCTTTAGCAGTGTATAATTTTAATTCACAAATATTTATATTTAAATCTGTATAAACCTTTTGCCTTAAATCCACTGTATCCAGAGATCTGAGAAACTGTGCTTTAAACTATTGAAGCATTTTAAATACCCTCATAATGACATTTTAAAAATATTCTGTCTCTGCATGCAGGTATATGTTTTCTTTAATTGTTACTTGCATAATTTTTATATTCCCAAATATACCAATAGATGCTCTTTAGTATTTTTCCATGCTGTGTTATTGTCTGCTTTATTTATCAATAACTTTCAAAGGAATATTTAATTCTTCCACTGTGAATTTATATGTTTCTTCATGTAGCTTTATCCAATGTTATACATATATAAAACAATGTTATTAAATTTCTCTGTCAGACAGGATTTTATAGCAAGAGAGGGCAGGGTCAAATTCTGTAAAGGTTAAAATAAGAGATTAATTTGAATATATGGGGAAATCTTTTTTTTTAAAAAGCACTAGGAATGTGCAGTACCTTGGCGCTAGTAAGAGTACAAGTCTGACATCTCTTGGGTAGAATATATTAATAGAACCTTCCCTGGTGGTGTAAAGAAGGGTGGAAATGGGTAATAAGACAGGAAATAATATTTTAAAATGAAATAATAACATAAGAAGGACTTTGTGTGGACCATGAGAATTATTTGCTCTAAATTAAGGGCTAAAATTAATTCAACTTTATTCTCTTTAGTTTATACTGATGCTCTTCTTATGCCCATAGCAGGAAGAAAAATGAAGCAATATAAACAAAAGAAAAAAAATGTTTATTCATTATCGTATTTTCCTAATGATAAACACTACCTTGTATTAGCTGATAACAAGTAACACAAAATTATATCTTGTAACACAAAACAATGTACATGGCTCTGAGGTTTCAAATGGGTGTAATTACATACTTAGAAACTTTTCCCTTTGCTCCATAATAAAGTCTATAATTTTATATAGATTTGGAAAACCTTGGTGTTCTTCTTATCACATTGATCAAATTGGATGACAAAGAAATATTCAACATATATTAAGTATTTTACAATGGAAAATTTCAGCAAATAGCCTTTGAAGAGCTTCTTATAGTATATTGGTGTGTTAGAAAAATAATTTTCATATTATATCATCAGTGCTATTACTTAAGTGTTCCTGAAACACTGCTATCATAACCCTGGAGAAATAAATAAAAGAAGAAGATGTCTTAAAATCTGTATGTCCGTTACAAGAGCATGATCTTTATTTCTACACAGGCATTGGCTGCTGTTCAGTGCCCGTGGAAGTTTTACCTCAGGGTCCTTCTTGTGCCTTTTATTTCAAGGTGATAGAATTAGCATTTTCCTACAAGAATCTTTTACATAGAAGACTCATGGAAGACTCAGAGACCTTCCATATATATTTACTGCTTTCATAGTACACTCAAGAAAAATAAAATACCCAGTCTGAAGAACCACTTAGACATATGAAAGAAAAGTAAAATGTGACATGAATGAGTTTTATGGTTACTATGTATAAGTCTGTATGTATGGACAGCATGTGTGTGTGTATTTATAAAAATGTTTGGGGAAGAAGGGCGGGGAGGAGGACTGACTGTGGAGGAATGGGGATGTAGAGGATGCAGCCCTACTCTCTCTGGGATTCCCAGGCCTGGAGGAGGGTCTGTGCATGGCCTGATGGCTTAACCAGACCCCAACCCTGGCCAGTCCCCAGCCAGCCTCCCTCAAGCCAGATGTGACCAGGTCCAGCAGGCCTGAGCTAGGAGAGGGTCCATCCCGGAGTTTGAAGACCTGAATAACATGACATCTTGGAGATGGTTTCTCACAAATAGCACTGGCAGAGGCAGAAAACCTTCTGTTGCCAAAAGGATTTGATGGCAGTTTTTTTGGCTAAGCCTAATAAAAGTAACCCTGGAGACTTTACTCTATCTGTAAGAAGAAAGGGAGCTGTCACACACATCAAGATTCAGAACACTGGTGATTACTATGATCTGTATGGAGGGGAGAAGTTTGTCACTTTGGCTGAGTGGGTCCAGTATTATATGGAACATCACAGATAGTTAAAAGAGAAGAATGGAGATGTATTGATCTCAAATATCCTCTGAATTGTGCAGATCCTACCTCTGAGAGTTAGTTTCATGAACACCTTTCTGGGAAAGAAGCAGAGAAATGATTAACTGAGAAAAGAAAACATGGTGGCTTTCTTGTACAAGAGAGCCAGAGCCATGCTGAAAATTTTGTTCTTTCTGTCCGCACTGGCACTAACAAAGGGGAGAACAATGATGGCAAGTCTAAAGTGACCCATATTATGATTCACTGTCAGGAAATGAAATACAGTGTTGGTGAAGCAGAAAGTTTTGCTTCCTTGACAGATCTCATGGAGCACTACAAGAAGCATCCCATGGTGGAAACATTGGACATGGAACTACAGCTCAAGCAGCCCCTCAAAACAAATCATATCAATGTTGCTGAAATAAAGCCAGGTTCAAGAACTAAGCAAATAGCTGAGACCACAGATAATGTCAAACAAAATTTTGTGAAGAATTTGAGACATTACAGCAACATTAATGCAAACTTCTTTATAGCCAAAAAGAATGTCAGAGGCAAGAAAATAAACACAAAAAAATATATAAAAATATTCTGCCATTTGATCATACCAGAGTCGTCCTTCTGGATGGTGATCCTAAAGAGCCTGTTTCAGATTATATCAAGACAAATATTATAATGCCTGAAGTTGAAACCAAGTGCTACAATTCAAAGCCCAAAAAGACTTACGTTGCCATACAAACAAGGCTGTTTGCAAAACATGGTGAATGACTTCTGGTGGATGCTACTCCAGGAGAACTCATGGTTGATTGTTATGACAATAAAAGAAGTGAAGAGAAGAAAGAGTAAATGTGTCAAATACTTATCTGACATATATGCTCTAAAAGAATATGGGGTCATGAGTGTTAGGAAAATCAAAGAAGGTGTTGCTCATGACTATCATTAAGAGAACTTAAATTTTTCAAAGGTTGGACAAGGGATTACAGAGAGAACAGTCTGGTAATACCATTTTTGGACTTGGCTGGATGGAATGCACAGTGACCCTGGTGGCATACCGGACTTTTTGGAGGAAGTACACCATAAGCAGGTGAGCAATTTGGCCTATGGTGTTTCACTGCAGTGCTGGAATTGGCTGAACAGGAACATTCATCGTGATTGATATCCTGATTGACATCAACAGAAAGAATGGTGTTGACTGTGACATATGTCACATTCAGATGGTGCCATCTCAGAGGTCAGGGATAATCCAAAGAAAAGCACAGTATCGATCTATCTATATGGCCATCCAACATTATATAGAAACACTACAGCAAAGGATTGAAGAAGATCAGAAAAACAAGAGGAAAGGCATGAATATACAAATATTAAGTGTTCCTTAGTGGACCAGACAAGTGGATATCAGAGTCTTCTCCCACCTTGTACCTCAACACCATCCTAGGCAGAAATGAGAGAAGATACTGCTAGAGGCTATGAAAATGTGGGGCTGATGCAGCAGCAGTAAAGTTTCAGATGAGGAAATGCACTAAAACTTCAGCACAGAAATAGATGTGGACTTTCACCTGGCCCCTAAAAAAATCAAGAAGAGATGCAAGAAAGTTTATGTGAATAATGAATTTGAATTTGGAAGGCTTGAGTTGCAGTTGACTATCTTTTGATAAGGGAAATCTGAAACCATGTAAAGACCACTGTGTAATAACTCAAGAAGACCTGATTTCTAGTTACTCATTTTCTCAGATAAGAAGAAATCATCTCTACAATGTATACAATATTATATTTTAGAGACTTTTGTTTTAAATTGAGGGTGCAGTTAAATTTTCCTCTATATTTTTCACATGATGGTGATTCAAATTCTAGTTATCAGCATTTGTTTTTTGTTATTTTTTCCTTTTATAATCTTAACAAATTAAAGACTTGGCTTTTTTTTTCTTTGTAGGGGATGATAGGGTACTTGCAAGAAGATAAATGTTTTGGGAAAATTAAGTAACAACATCTATAGAAGTGGTAACAATTTTCTTTACCATCACTTATCCAGCAGTGGATAAGTCATTTTGTTGGACTCTTTTATTTTTTAAACTAAATGATAATTAAGCCAGTGATCCAAGACTCTCAGAAGTTGACATTGTAAAAAGTCATGGAAACTTATGAATTAGGATAAGAGGTTTTTGTTTTTTTAAAAGCAGGTAACAAATTATCATTCAGCCTTTTGACTGAGCAAGTTGTGGTGGGGAAATGTTTGTCACATATTCTTTGCAATGCAGGAATTGACTTATATTTAGAAAAAAGGCATCTATGTATGACCAGTACTTTTGTTATCAGTTGTTGCTGGCAAACTACCCCAAAACTAAGTGGCTGAAAACATCTCTTTTTTTTTTCTAACTATACTGTAGTCTGGGCTGGGCTCACCTGAACTCTTTGTTCTTCTGCTAGTCTTGCTGGTGGTCATTCATGGAATCGGCAGATTGATGGAGACACTGGGATGGCAAGGTTTCTCTTTCTCTGCATGTGATGATTAGGGTCTCTCCTTCTCCATGTGGTCTTCCCAAATGGCCTGTCCAGCAAAGTAGCTGGACTTCTTACATGGCTGCTCATAGCTCTCAATACCACAAAAACAGAAGTGGCCAGGCATTCTTAGGACTTAGGCCCAGAACTGTCACAAAATCAATTTTACTGCATTGTACTGATGAAAACAGTTCACACACCCAGCTCGGGTACAAGAAAGGCATTCTACACCACCAGGGCATGGTATCGGGAGGCATGGTTCATTGGGGGCCACCAGTGGAACAGATGGCCACGACTAGTGCCATGGAAAAACAACTGTTGTTAGCAAAAGTAGAAGTTGCTACTTTGAGGTTGGGAAGCTCAAACTATTTAAGCTGGTGTAAGCCAGAAATCAGACTGAGAAATAGAGGGATTTTAAGACACTTCCTAAACCAGTTCTGCCAGCTCTGACCATATTTTCTGCACGTTCACTTGGGAAAACTGGTCTCATAAGGATGAATGTGTCAGAGGACAGAATATTTAACATTTGATGTCTCCATTTGTATTAGAATCAGCAACAGGGCAGAAGCACAACTTGTGCCATATCTCACTAATGAAGCCCAACCAAAAACCCTGAAGTTATCTAATCAAAGGCCTCTTTACTGAATTTAGTGCAATCAAAGGCCCCTTGACCACAGAAATCAATTAGTTCAAAACATTTCCTTCTTTTTGGATTCACCTAATTCAAACTGTCATGGTGTATTTTAGGACTTTCCATTTTGTCTATGTAGCTTAATTTGAAGGCATACGGTTGTTCATAAAATTCTCCTATAATTTCTTTTAATTTTGTGTGGTCAATAGTAATGGCCCCCTTTTCATTTCTGATTTTTAGAAATTTGCATCCTCCTTTTTCTTTATCAGTTTGGCTAAGGGTTTTTCAATTTTGTTGATCTTCTCAAAGAACCAACTTTTGGTATTATTGATCCTCAGTATTGTCTTTTTTTGAGGGGATCCCAACTTCATTTATTTATGCTCTAATCTTTGTTATTTCTTTCCTCTGATTGATTTGGGATTAGTTTGCTATTATTTTTCTAGTTCCTCCAGTTGTGTAGCAGGTCTTTGCTGTTAGCTCTTTCTTTTCTTTTTTTTTAACATAGTTGTTTAGAGCTCTAAATTTTTCTCACAGTACTGCCTTTATTGCATCCCAAAGTTTTAAAATGTTGTGTTCTCATTTTCATTTATCTCTATGTATTTTCTGTTTGCTCTTGAAATTTTTCTTTTACCCATTGATTGTTTAAGAGTGTGTTGCTTATTCTCGATATAGGCATATCCAGATCTCTGCCTATTATTGATTTCCATCTTGATTCCATTATGATCAGAGAATGTACTTTGTAATATTTAAATATTTTGAAATTTATTGATACCAGTTTTGTGACCTAACACATGTTCTTTTCTGGAGAATGATCCATGAGAACTCTAGAAGGATGTGTATCCTGTTCTTCTGTGGTGCAGTGGTCTGTATATGTCTGTTAGTTCTAGTTTATTTATCCAATTGTTCAAGTTCTCTATTTCCTTATTGATATTTTGTCTAGATGTTTTATCTATTGATGTGAGCAGTTTATTGAATTCTCCAACTATTGTTGTAGAGATATTTATTTCTACCTTCAGTTGCCAGCACTTCCCTCATATATTTGGGGGTACCCTGGTTAGGTTCATATATGTTTACAATTGTTATTTCTTTTTGGTGGATTGTCCCTATTAATAATATGTAATGTCTTCATTTGTGTCTTATTTGAAGTCTATTTTGTCTGATATTAGTATAGCTACCCTAGCTTTTTATTGGTTAAAGTATGTGTGAAAATATCTTTTTCCAGCATTTCACTGTCAATTTATTTGTATCCTTATATCTAAGTGAGTCTCTTGTAGACAGTGGATTAATAGCTTGTAATTTTCTATCCTTCCCACCTGTCTGTGTCTTTTGATTGGGGAGTTTAGTCTATAAATATTTAATGTTATAACTGTTAAGGCGGTATTTCACCCATTTTTTCTTTTGGGTTTTAGTAGTCATATTTTATTTGCACCTCTATTTTCACATTTTTAATTACTTTTACTGACAAATTTAATTTCTAGACTCCCTTCCAAGCTTCTTTCCTGTCTTTCCTTTTCAGGAAAAGGAAAAGCACTACCCTTAGTTTATCTTGTAAGGCCAGTCTCTTGGTGATGAATTCTCTCAGTTTCTTTTAATCTGTGAATATTCTAAACTCATCCTCATTTTTGAAGGATAATTTTGTCAGATATAAAATTCTTGGTTTGCAGTTTTACTTTCTCTATCCTAGATATATTATACCACTGTCTTCTTGCCTTCGTTGTTTCTGATGAGAAATCAGCACTTAACTTTATTGGGAATCATTTGTATATGATTAATTGCTTTTCTCTTTCTACTTTCAGAATTCTCTTTTTATCTCTAGCAGTTGACATTCTGTTTAAAATGTGTCTCAAATTAGATCTATTTTTATTTATTCTGATTGGAGTATGTTGGGCTTCTTGAACATGGATATCTATGTCCTTAAAAGAGTTGGAGAATTTTCTGCCTTTATTTCTTAAAATACTTCTTCTGCCTATTTCCCTTCTCATCTCCTTCTGTGACACCCATGACACATATGTTTATGCACTCCATATTCTCATTCAGTTTCCAGTGCACCTGTACAATTTTCCCATGTTTTTATCTATCTGTTCTTTTTTGTAGTTAGATTTCAAATGTTGAGTCTTCTAGCTCACTGACCCTTTCTTCTGCCTCTTGAAATCTCTTGTTGTGACCACCCAGTATATTTCAATTTCATTAATGTGGCTTTCTTTCTCATAAGATCTGTTAATTTTCATTGTATGCTTTAAAATTCTTCTTTGAACTCACTCAGTGTCTTCTTAAGATCCTTAATTTCTTTATCCATCTCATTGAATTTATGAAGGAAATTTATTTAAACATCTATGATTAGTTCTCTCAAATCCTGTAGGTCTTCTGGAGGTTTCATTTTTTCCTCTGATGGGGTCATGTCTTCTTGTTTCTTAATATGACTTGTAATTTTTTGCTAGTTTCTCAGCATCTGATTTTCTTGATTTCATTAATCTGGTCTCACTTTCTCTCTTTAGCCCAAGGTTTTCTTGTTGATAGGATTTTTGCTTAAGCTTCTCTTTGGCACTTGGTTCAACTGATTTTGGATTATACTAGCTCATTTTTAACAAATCAGATTTTTTCAGATTCTTGCCCCATAGGTAGCATAGGCATGCTGTATCCAGTTCCCTGCAGCCTTAAAGTAATGCTGCTATTAAATTCTCTGCGAGCTTAGTCCTTTTTGGTGTCATGGTTGAGAGTGAGGCTACTTTCTGGACCACGGTGAAACTGTGGCAGACATTCCAGCCCCTGTGAGCTGAGATCTCTAATCAACTGCCATAATCTGTGCTGGGCCTTGTTGCCCCTTTTCTTAGGGAAGAGAAGCACTTTAACAAACTCTTGCCTGCCTCTTGGCGAGGACATTGTGTCTCTAAATTATATGCAGTCCCTCCCCTCACTGAAGTAGGATTGAGATAGAGACTACTGGTTGCTTTCTGAGTCTTCAGGTTGAAACTGCCCACATTGTCTCAAGAAATTGATGAAGCTCTGCCCATCTTACTCTCCAAAGGTGGGGTGGTAATTTAAACCAGGTTAGCTATAACTTTCTATTTTTTCTTGGAGAGACAGATGAAGTTCCTCCCAGTCCTCCCCCACCTGATATAGGAATGGATCCATTGGTGAAGGCAGTAATCTAAGCCATGAAGACTGAAACTGCCAGCATTGGCTGAAGATACTGGTGAAGGACAGCCCACTTTCCTTTCCTACCAGGGACAGGGATTAAGTTAAGGGTATAGGCACTACACGAAGATCTGTAGGCCCAAACTTTCTATAGATTCCTGTAGAGACTGATGAACTTCCACCCACTTTCCTCCCCTACTAGAAGCAAGGATGGAGACATGTTTGGGTGACATTTTAAGCTGTACTGACTGAGAATTTCTGCAGCTGCCCAGAGAAATTGATGGTGTTATGCCTGCTTTCTGCCCCTGCCAGGGTTGGGACTGGATCCCAGGCTGTTACCATAAGCATGGCTATTTCCAGTAGAAGGACAGGCCCAATCTAGCACCACAAAGGGAAAACATGTGTCTCAATGAAAAGGTGATTTATTGTGAGTGCACAAGCAAGGAACTGGGGGAATCTTCCCCAAACCAGGTCAAAGTGAGAATGGGCACTAGGATTTTTTTAAGGCAAAGTTGAAGGGTAAGGGAGAAAAAAAAAACAAGTGATGTTAGGCATCTTGTGAAGAGAGTACATGCAATTTCTCAGTCTTGGATTGTCTCAAGTACACCAAACCTGTCCTTAGATTTAGCATCTAATTAACCACAATTTAGATATTGTTGTGCAAGAGCAAGGTCTTCATGGCTCCTTTCTCAGTCCACCATTCAAGTATATCATGCTTTTTTTCTCTAAGAATGGCTATAGATTTACTTGGTCTTAATGTTACTTGGTGCTGACACCATTCTCTCTGGTTTTGCTTTGAGACATTATCTTATTCCTGTAATAAACCTGAGCAAGTCTGTTTAATATCCTTCAGTGAACTAAGTACAAAGTGTAAATTTTTAAAATTAGATTCATAGAAATCCAGTTCAATTAATGGTATAGAATTTTCAGAGCTGCTAAAGTGAAGAAATTTTTAGTAAGCACATTTTCCAGCTATCAAGGTTAGGGCGGTAAACTGAATTTGGTGGAAAGGAACAGAAAATCTCTATGTTTTTCAATGAGACCCATTTTCCCTCCTGCTGGAGGCAGAGCTAAAATGGAGACTGTTCATTTCTTTCTGACTTGGACATGTTCAAACTTTATTTGTACTTAGGATTGGAAATTTGTTAGCCTAATTTTCTAAGCAATAGCTGTAGTTGGTTACTGGGCATATCCTCCTCAATTATTTTTGAGAACTAGAGCTTCCAATCCCAGCCAGGGAGTGGTTTCTGAAGTTGCCTGCCCCACCAGTCAAGGCTGTTCATTGGCCTCCACAATGTAGAGGGATTTACTCATAAATTATTACTACAGATGGCCAGTCTTTCCCTACCATTCTTCCATGAATGGTGTATGCTGTTCTTCTGGTCTCCACAGCTGCCCGAAACAGGTGATTTTAGATATGTCATGGCTGATTACTCACTACTTTATAGGATGAAATGACACTTAGAGCTCCCTACTCTGCCACCATCTTGTCCATTTCCCCCATCTAATGTATTTTTAATCTCATCCATTATGTCTTTAATTCCCAAAAGATCTGTTACTTTTCTTTGCAAGCTATCAAATTCTTTTTTATACTCATCCAGTGTATTCTTAATATCTTTTATCTCTATAGCTGTATTTTCCTTCAATTCCTTGCATTGATTTAGGTGGTTTGTATGAACTTCATTGAGTAGTTGTTTTAAATCCTGTTTCTCATCAGGATTTTTAATTTGTTCCTTTGGCTGGCTTATTTTCCTCTCTCTTATTATACCTCATAATTTTTTGCTGATGTTTAGGCATCTGATTATGCTGTTGCATTTACTCTGATAGTCAATTTCTCTTTCTTGCCTAGGATTGTACAGTGAATGTTTTTGTTCCATAGCTCTTCTTTGATATTTGACTCAACTCACTCTACATATGTAAACATTCCCTGTTTATGTTATTAAAACAGGGCCAGGGACCCATTAGTGGGGTGCAGACAAGATCCAAGAATAATTAGAAATTTATGTCTTACCACGTTAAATAGCTCAGTTATTGAGAAATAAACTACCTTGCAAAATTTTAAAAATGCTTGTTATAAACCATTTCCATCCCAACATATAAAGTCTTGAAAGTCATGACTATCCTCTTTACAATAAGAAAACAAGCTGGAAAACTGAAAATCAAAAACTCTTCTTAGATCCTTCAGAAAATTGAGGCTGCAGGTCAAATTACTGCCTCCCAAACTGTAGGGATGGGTAATAGAGAAAATCATAATGTACTTAAACAGAAATCACTATTAGAGCCAAAATCAGGTAGGAATACTTGAAGGATGATTGATAAACTGCTGTAGACAAAGCATGCATTAGCTTGACAGATTAAAACTTCTAGTGACCCAGCCTTAGGAGGCACCCACACTATCATAAGTCTTATTTCCAAGAGTCTCTCCAAATTATCAATGGAAATTTCAATGAAAAATTCCATCCATGCTTCCAAGAAGGGTGTGGATATGTAGACACTTTAAAGTAAGCCAGAGAAATCTGTTCTTAACTTATGCCTGAACACAAGGGAAATTCCTTTACCAGAGCCTAGCTTAAATGGCTTTTTACCAGATCATAGTCATCCTGGGATGAAGAAACTACCCAATTCTTGCACCTCTAAATGATTGGGGCTGGGGAAATGAGAAATATTTATAAAGGTCACAGCCGAAGAACACAGGCTTAATAAAAGACTGAGACCTAATCATTGATTTGTAGCTTGCTTCTTTCTCATCATATCAATAGGGCTCCTGTTTAATAACACATAATTATAGGTGAAACAAATTGCAAGTCTTGGACCACTTTTATTAAGAAGTCTCTCAGAAACCTAAAGACAAAGGTTAAACCAAAAGAAAGACACAAGAGGAAATATTACTCTCTAACACCTACAGCTACAGAAAATAATAAACAGGCTACCTCCTAGCCAAGAAAATATAAAACCTCACATTAAATACCCATTTACCACAATTACTTTACACAATATATCATGATCAGCTTTCATAAAAATGTACAAGCTATGCTAAAAGGCAAAATTACAGTGTCAAAAACTCAGTAAGCATCAGACATAGAGTCAGATATGTTAACATTAATCAATATTGATATTATTAATATGCTTGCAATTTTAATGCATAAAGCAGGCAACATGAAAGACCAGATGGATAATATAAGCAGATAAATGAAGACTCCAAAAAGGAATCAAGAAGAAATACTATAAATCACATATATTATAACAAAAATTAAGAATGTCGTTGATAGGCACTTCAGTAGACCGAACATGGAAGAGGACAGAATCAGTGAGCTTAAAGAATTGCCAATAGAAACTTCCAAAACTGAAGAGCAAAGAGAAAAAAGGAATGAAAAAGAAAAAAATAATATATCCATGAATTATGGAAAATTTTAAGAAATTGTAACATATGTGTAGTGGGGATACTATAAAGAGAATAAAAAGAAAGGGACAGACAAATATTTGAAATATTGAAAGCTGAGCATTTTCCAAAATATATCAGGTACCAAACCACAGCTCCAACAAGCTTAGAGAACATCAAGCGAAATAAATACCAAAAATTTACACCTAGGCATAGTTTATTCAGATTGCAGAAAATGATAGACAAAGGAAAAAATCTGTAAAGAATCTGGTTGAAAAAGTAACTTACATATAGAGGAAGAAGGATTAAAAAATTACATTGGGCTTCTTTTAGTAAACAATGCAAAGAAGAGGAGAGTAGAGAGAAATATTCAATGTTGAAAGAAATAAACTCCAGCCATGAATTATCCACACAAATAATTTTTCCTTCAAAAGTAAAGGAGAAATAAAAGCTTTGTTAGATAAACAAAATTTGAGAGAATTTACTAACAGTAGAATTTCTTTGCAAGAAATGTTTAAAGTAGTTCATTAGAAAGAAGAAAAATGATACAGGTTAGAATTTGGAACTATATTTTTAAAAAGGAGGAAAGTTTACAAAGATTAAACAAGGTAGAATAAAATTGTTCATCTTAATAATAACAAAGTATATTGGGTGATTATAGCTTATGGATAAATGAAATGAATGTTAGCAATGTTAAAAGGGATGCTAGGGAGTAATTGAGAATACTCTGTTATAAAGTACCTGCACTACCAATGAAGTTTTATAATACTAATTGAAAGTGGAATTAAATTAGCAGTAAAACCAGGGAACCCATTAATTTTTTTAAAAGTGTAATTGAGAGACTAACAGAAGAAAATAGGTGAGAAAATGGAAACTTGTTAAATATTCCATTGAAATCAGAGAATGCAAAAAAAAATGGGAAGAAGACCAAAAACAAACAAACAAAAAAAAAATCAAGAAAAACAAAGAAAAGAAATAGCAAACAATTAAATACATGGAACATATTCATCCAACTATTTCAATAATAAGTTTAAATGTGAATGGTTTAAATATACTAATTAAATGAAAAGCACCGTCAAAGTGGGGACAAGCAGTGTAAAATATAAAGAAACTAATTTTTATTATAAAGAGATAGATTAAAATCATAGGTATGAAGAAAGATATACCACACTAGCACTAATCTGAAGAAAGCTGCAGAAGCTATATTAGTATCAGACAAAGTAGATTTCTGAGCAATGGAATTATATGGATAAAGAGAGGCATTATATGAATATAAAAGATTCAATTTCCCAAAATACATAAAAATCTTTACTTTGCATATGACCAACAGCAATTTATCAAAATATGTGATAAACATCGATAGAAATGCAAGAAGTAGGCAATCCACTATTATAGTTGGAGACTTCAACATCCCTCTGCCAGTAATAGAGAGATCCAATAGGCAGAAAATCAACAATGGTGTAGTTGAACTGAACCACACCACCAATCAACTGGGTCTAATTAACAGTTATTGAATACTTTATTCACCTTCAGCAGAATACACAATCTTCTCATGTTTGTATCATTCACCAAGATAGAACACATTCTGGGCCATAAAACACATCTCAACACAATTGAAAGAATTGAAATCAAACTAAACATGCTATCAGACTTCAATGGAATCAAATTATAAGTCATAACAGAAAGAAAGCTGGACAATTCCAATTATTTGGAGATAAACTGAATCACTTCTAAATGACACATAAATCAAAGAAGTCTCAAGAGAAATTAAAAAATATTTTGAGTGAAATGACAATGAAATTAAAACCTATGAATCTTTGTAGGATACAAAAAATCATATATGGAGAGAAATGTATAAAATTGAGCACACATGTTAGAAAAGAAGAAATATTTTTTAAAAATAATCTAGGTTTTTGACTGATCAAGATGGTGGTGTAAGATGTATGAGGATTCCATTCTTTCACAGAATCTTTGAACAACTAACAAAATCTGGCAGAGCCATCTTCTTAAGCACTCCAGAAAACAGGTAAAACATTGCAGTAACTGGAGTACAGGGAGTTTGAGTAGGAAATAGGGCGTTAATTCTTAGTTGGAGCAGTTTCTGATTAGGGTTTAGGAAATGTCTTGGCAATGTATAGTGCTTGTGGTAACACAGCCCTGTGACTATAATTAACACCAGTGCATTACATATCTGAATGTGATTAAAACAGGAAATTTTAGAAGATATATATAATGCTAGAATAAAAATGAAAATAAAACAACAACATTAAAATGGGCTATGAGATACAAACGTGAAACTTAGTATAAACTGTGAACTATAGCAAATTTTATAATTATAATAGTATTCCCTGATGAATTTTAACAAAGGACTACTGTAATGCAAAATGTTAAAAAATGTGGGTGAGTAAATGGGAACTTTATTTTTTGCATGATCTTTCTGTAAACCTAAAACTTCTCTAACAGGAAAAAGGTGGTAGGAAGCACATGTGCCTTTCTTCCTCCTCCTCCATCCCTCTCTGGCACAGAGTGGAGTTAGTGTTATAACTGTGGGTTCTTGGCTCTGTTCCAAATGAGCAATGTAATCTGTATTATACTCTTGGGTGGCAACAGATCCATGCTCAAGCCTGGAGTATGGGCTGCACAGCATTACCTTTGACCCCCAGTTTGTTGCAGTTTCCTTCCAATTGATAAAATATCTTGAAATGTGTTGGTGCCCATTGTGTCTTTAGTAAATTTTTAGTAACTTTGGCAAATATAAAAGAAGTAGCAATCCTTAAACATCTACACATGGAACTAAGAGAACTATCAAATAATCAAGCTATACAGGGACACACTTTTTTATGAATACATGGAATAAATTTCCATTGTGGTAAAGGTGAATGCAGGCAATTGGAGAGGAAAGGAGGCATGGAGGAAGACTGGTGATGGGTTGGTTGATGCCAGAGAGCAGGGTCAGAGACATTAGGCAAAGTTGGAGATTATAAATATAATGAAATGATCGTGAGAATTACTTGAATATTATTTTCCAAAGCTTTCTTATGTGTATTACTTCCTTTAACCCTCACAGCAGTCCTGTGAGGCAGGACGTGCAGATATTGGGGGGCTATCAAGCATAAGAGTTAATAACCTATTCTCTGGAGGAAATCACATGCTAGCAAAGAAACTGTGAGGAAATGATGCAACTAACTCTCACTTAGGTTTCAGAAAATCCACACAAGCATAATACTTACTCTAGTTAGATCTTTGTGACTATTCAATGAGAAATAGCCCTTTGTACATTGTCCACATGCTGTAAGACCTACATATATGTTACATATGGTTTCTTTTTAATTAATTGTGCTGCTACAGAAATTGAGGTTGGGGTATTTGGGATGACAAAGTCAGCAACTGACTTGGCTGTGACTTTGAGGTAAGTTTTCTGTATATGGATCCATTGGCTTTCCCTGAAAATAGAAATGGGTTTCTGTAGAAAGAAACTGGTGGGAGTTTGACAGGAAGCAGATAGCATTAAAAACGGAATAAGTAAAAAGGGAAGAACAGAGAAATGCAGTTGAATAAGTAAGAGGGAGAAGGGCTGGTGAAGAAAGTTGAATAAATTTTTACTGTATGGATACACACACTAAGTTTCGAGCCATAAGGATTGACAGGGAATTAGATATCATTTAGCATTGTGGCTTTCAAACTTTTAAAAAATTATTTTCTAACTTTTCTAACAGGAAATGACCCACCCCTAAGGAAATCATATCCAAAGGCATAAACAACTGATGCAAATAATATCTAAGTGTTTGTGTTTAAGGAGGGCTGAATCACTGATGTTTCTACTCATCTAGTGACCCAACCTCACTCTGCAGATGAGGAAACTGAGGCTCACAGATGCCCGTAACATGCCCAAATAACAGACTAAGTGAGTGACACAATCTGGAAAAAAGCCAGTTCTCATTTAATGACTCCCGAGCCTGTGTTCCTTATACTTCAGAATCCCTTTTCAAAAAATGACTCAGTTTTGGGGCCAGTATGGAGAAGGGTGGGATTAAATCATATGAATGTAATGACACTTCCATAGTCTTCTCTGGTCCTTTTCCACTTAGTTTAAGGGATGGGGCTGAGGATTAGGGTTGAACAAAATCAGGTGTGTCCTCTCTGCATTAACAAAGTCGTATAATCCATATATCAGTTGGAAGCTATACTCTGCAAATTTTCTACAATGTGGCAGCCCACTGTCTGCTGAAAAGCCACCAGCATTTTAAGCCAAGTTCCCATTGTAGCTTCTTTTCCTTGTTGCAGTGGCAACTCCCCAGTAACACCACATAATCTGATATTCTCTCCAGCTGTAGATTATAATAGATAAGAATTTGAGCTGCATGATCAACGTACCAATGTCACAGCATATTAGGTGTATAATATTAAATGAAACATTTAATTTCTCAAAGCCTCAGTTTTCTCTTTAAAATGGAAGTAGTAATGGTTCCTGTCCCATAAGGGATCATGAGTATTAAATGAGATAATACATGTAAACTTGAGTGCCCAGCAACATAGTTAGTGAACGTAAAAGCTAATTGTGTACTTGTCATAATTTTTATGCTTGAGAATCCTATGTTCCATTTAGTGAAGAGTGGTTACTGAAAAGAATGGCTTGGGCTTATTCAGGTTCTTGAAAAGAGATAGAATTAGTTATATTGTAGGTCTCAGTCTTTGCTGGAGCATCACAATTGTTAATCCTTATCATTGAGAAATATATTAGCCAGGAAATATGTAATCATTAGCTTCTGGTGTATTTTGACCATTTAATATTTAAATTACAAAAAATTGCAAAATTACAAAAGACTTGCCATACTGTTTGAAAAAGAGCACAGGAAGAAGAACGGACTTCACGTATTATCCCATTTTGAAGAAAAAATGAGATAATGATTGTATTGTTCTTAGCACAATGTTTGGCACATAGTAAATTTACAACATAATTTCTAGAGAAGCATACTGATATTTAGAGGTACTGATTCTGGAGTCAGAAATAATAGTACACATTCTTGCTTCACCACTTACCAGCTGAGCAACCTTATTAAGTTTCTTAAATGTTCTAGGACTTAGTTCCCTCATCTGTAAAATAGAGCTAATCATAGGGTTAGTCTAGTGCCTGGAACAAGGCAGAGGCTCAATAATATTTACCTATTAATAATAACATTTGTAAAGGGAGAAGAAGGAGAAAGAGAAACCTTTTTTACATGGAAGAATCATCTGAAAAAAGAAAGTAAAATGTATGGTGGAAAACTTGCATTAATGAATTATCGGTCTTTTAAGCTCCTTAGCACATAGTAAAAACTAGACTTGCATATTGAATGAATGAGTGAATGAATAAAATTTTTAAAAATGATTTTACTGAGTTTCTGGAAATAAATTAAGCCAAATAATCATTAATTATAAAGTATATGTTGCTTTTTTAAAAGGTTTTTCAACTCTCATCTGGAGCTCATATTAGTACTTGATAAATGGGAAATCAAAACAATGTGAAAGAATTCATTCTTTTGGGTATTACAAAGAATCCAGAGCTGTGGAAAATATTCTCTGCTGTGTCTCTAACCAAGTATATGGCCACAGTGATGGGAAACCTTCTCATTGTGGTAACCATGATCACATTTCGGCATTTGAGATCACCTATGTATTTTTCCCTGACTTGTTTTTTCTTCGTGGATGTCACCTACTCTTCTGTCATTGCCCCCAAGATAATTGTGGACTCCCTCATTCAGAGCACTACCATCTCCCTGGAAGGTTGCATGACCCAGCACTTTGCAGAACATTTCTTTGGTAGTGTAGGGATCATCCTACTCATCGTTATGGCTTATGCCAAATACATGGCCATATGTAAGCCCCTGCACTACCAGACCATCATGAGTACTCAGATATGTTGCCTGCTGCTGGGGGCAGCCTGTGTGGGGGGAACCATGCACACAATGATATAGCTCCTGTTTATGTACCAAATACCCTTCTGAGACCCTAATGTCATTGATCACTTTATACGTGATTTGTTTCCATTTTGAAACTGGCCTGCATGGACACCCACATCCTGGGCTTCCTTGTTATCCTCAAGAGTGGGGTGATGTGTGTGACCATCTTCTCTGTGCTCATTGCCTCCTACGTGGTCATCCTCTGTTCCCTGAGGTCTTGCAACTCTGAAGGACTACACAGAGTCTTCTCCACCTGTGGCTCCCACCTCATGGTGGTCATCTTGTTCTTTGTGCCATGTATATTCTTGTACATGAGGCCTTTGGCCACTTACCCCATAGACAAGGCAATGGTGGTGATCTTCATCATTGTAGAACCCATGTTAAATACCTTAATATACACTCTGAGGAATGCAGATGTGAAAAATGCCATGAGGATACTTTAGATGAAACAAGAGGCTTTGTTGGGTAAGTAACTGTTACGTATACCCCATAAAGATAACTTATTCTTGTCAGAAATATGGGATAAGTAAAACTGTCCATTCTCTGCTAGCAGCCAGTTTGATCTTTTGAAAATATCAATTGATTTATGATTTAAGTTATTTACAACTGAGAGATTATAATACTTTCTTGCCTTAGACCCTTTCTTGGCTCCCCATTGCCTTTAGTAACTCCTTGCTTTGTCTTGTATTTCCCTCATTAATCTGATTACTGCCTCTACCTCTCCAGCCACATCTTGAGATTTTTAACCTCTCTTTCACTATGCCCCAATCATGTTTTTATTTCACCTGTCTTGTGAGCTAGCCAAGCCCTTTCTTAACCAAGTGCCTTTGTGTCTCCTCATCTCTCTGCTTGAGTTGACTTTGGCTGCTTTATGTCTTTCTAGACTGGAAGACTGTGAGGGAAAGATTTTTGTTTATTTATGCTTACAACCTATTATGTTTCTGTTGAATGATTATAGAGTTCTATAACAGGTAACATTTCAAGATGAATTTGAACTTTGTTGAGATTTCCTCATGAAAATGTATTAATGAATAAGATTAATAATAATGACAATAAAAATTGATCACTATGATCAGAAGTAAGCCTTGATATGATGCATATTCTGGACAGAGGTACTACACAGGTAAATTCTGCAGTAACTGCCATGATATTTTCAAGGAACTATTAAAGATCAGAGTGGATGGAAATTAATCATCTGGGTAGAGTGGCAAGATTGGGTCAAATCATGTAGAGTTCATATATCTAAGTCCTGGCCTCTGTGAAGCCCCAAAGAGCATAGATTTTGTTACTATCTTTTCAAAGTCACTCAAAGTCAAAAATTCTTTCAACGGCTGAGATGGACTTTAAATTTTGTGGTATAGAGGTATAGTATGGTGTAAGAACCTTGTATTTTCCCTTTAGCTTTCAATTATAGAATAAACCACCTTTTTATCTTAAAATACTTCAGAGTAAATTACTCATGTTAACTGCATATTTAAAAATTTTTTCCCAGTTATCCTCAACACAGTAGAAAAATAACATAATAATGTGATTATCTAGATCTATGCAAAAATGTTAGGTTGATGTTTATTTCATAATAATCACATAATGTAAATCCTGAAAGGGATCTTAGAGTGAAGCACTTAACTTTAAATATGCTTAATGTGTGAGATTTAATAACTTGACCATGGTCATTCAATGAAAAAAAATATAATGCTAGAGTTAGTTTTATGCCTTGATTTGAACACTTTCCCAGCCTCATTGTGAAATTCCCATTATAAAAGCCAACCTATTTCTGGTATTTTGCATTGGCAGCTTTTAACAAACTAAAACAATGGTTAATTAGGTTTCTTTAAAACCCTATGCTGAGCAACAATCTTTGAATGAAAAACGCATTCAGTTGAATTTAGTACTTAAGCTATCACTTTGGAAACTCTATATTAATCAATGAAATAATATTAAAAAGAAAAAAATGAAAATTTAAAATGAAACCACATGTTTCATTATTTGCTGGTATGCATGTCTACTTAGTAAAACAGAAGATAATCAATTGACAAATTTTTGGTTTCATTAGAAATTTAGTAAAAAGTCATCATAATAATACTTTAAAATAGAATTGCAATAAACTATGGGAAAATAAAATAAGTCCACTTCACAATAGTAATAAAAAAAAAAAGAACATAAAAATATGCAAAATATTTATGATGAATACTAAACATCACAAAAGACAAACAGGAATAACTGAATAAAGTGAGATATAAAAATTTATGATACAAAGATAAAATATTTTAAAGTTTTTAATTTTTTTTCCAAATTAAATGATAAATTGAGTTAAATCCAGATCAAAATCTCAAGAAAATATCTCATGGAAACCAAGACATTTATTATATAATCCACATTACCTTGGTTGTTTTAAAGATGATGACTGTTTTTTAACATTTATAAAGATTATCAGAGTTTTTAAAAAATATTTCAGTTTTTTAAACATTACTGATTATGACTTGTGTCAGAGACTGTTGTAACTTATGGACATATTAATGAGACATGACCAATGTTTATTGCGCATTTACCATATACTAGGTACTTTTCTAAGTAGTATATCAATATTTATCTATTTGATATGCATCATAAACCTATAGGTTCACCACTTCTACCCTAATTTTATTGATGAGCTAACTGAGGCACACAGAGATTAAATATTTTCAAAATCACATAATTTATAGATAGCTATATCCAATTCCAAATACACAAATTCTGGTTCTGGGTTCTTAAGTTCCTCTATATCAAAATCCCTTGGGACACAAAATGTAAAACCAAAGAAAGAGGCACACTAATTAATTAATTTCAAAATAATGCAATATATAGTAATGAAGGAATTTATAGCTACTAAGGGAGTGCAGAGGAATTGCACTTCGCCCATGATTTGAAAGCAGAAAGCTTCCAAGAGAAGATGACAACTAAATTCACTCTGAAAAGATGAGGAAGATGTTTCCAAATTTGCCAAAGTGTAAGGTATTCCAGGAAGTGGGACCAACATGGATAAAAATATAGAATGTGAACTATTATGTGTACAGACTATTGAAGATTGAATTAATTAAAATATACAAAATAGAAAAAATACCTCTCATGTAGTGAGCAATTGGGATTGATATACTGCATTAAAGATTCAATTATTGGGATCTTTATAAATAAGAATGGATTTAAATGGAAAAATGCATAAAAATCAAATAAATATGAACATAGACATTTAGGGAAGAATTGAGGGACAGAAAAGGTAAAAGAATTATAGATACCAAATAGCAAAATGACAAAAGAAATTTAAAATTAGTTATTTTACATGTCTATGGAATTAAACTCTGAAGTCAACATGCAGAGTTGGGAAGAATGGATAAAAAGTATGGGCCAAATATATTCTTTTTACAAGAGATTCACCTTAGATTCAAAGACACAAGTAAGCTGAAGGTGAAAAAATAGACAAATAGGAAATATAAAAGAGCTGTGGTAGCTATACTAATATCAGATAAAAGAGACTTCAAGTCAAAAACTTTTGAGGGGCAAAGATGGCCACTATATATGGATAAAGGAGTCAAGTCAACAAGAAGACAATAGAATTATAAATATATAGGTACCAGACAGAAAAGCCCCCAAACAAAGTAATTTTTGGCAAGTTCGAAGACAAATAGACATTCTACATTAATAGTAGTAGACTTCCATTCACAATTTTAAAATAGTTAGACCATCTAGACAGAAGATCAATGAGGAAATAGAAAGCTTCAATGATAATATTAATTAGACCTAATAGAAACACATAGAACACTTCAACAGCAGCAGAAACATTTTTCTTGAGTGAACATGAATCATTATATAGGATAGACCATGTGTTAAGTCACAAAACAAGTCTCCATAAGTTTTAAAATATTGAAATCATACAACAAATATTCTTTGACCACAATGGAATAAAATTAAAACTAAAATGAGGAGAACTGGAAAATTTGCAAAACTGAGGAAATCAAGCAACACACAATGAAAGAGCCAAAAAAGAAATCACAAGGGAAATTAAGAAATATTTATGGTAGGGAAAATGAAAACACAACTTATAGGATGCATCAAAGGCAGTGATTTGAGAGAAATTTATAACTCTAAATGTTTACATTTAAAAAAAAAGAAAGTTCTCTAATCAGAGACCTAAATTCATATCTGGATTATCTAGTAAAAGAAGAAAAATTAAACACATAAGAAACAAAAGGGAAGGAATAACAGAGATTAGAGTGGAGATAAATAAATAAAAGAGAAAAAAGAAAAATATACAATTGAGAAAATCAATGAAAAAGAAAGTTGGTTCTTTGAAAGCATCAATTAAATCAGGAAAACTTTAATGTCAGGGAAGACATTATTGCTAACCTCACAGACAAAAATAAAATGGACTCTACAGCAGGGGTTCTTAACAAGGGGTCAATGAGCTTGAATTTAAATAAAAAAAACACTATTCTTGCAGAGATGTGTTGGTGTAAGTGTGATATATTTATTACATAATACACGGTACAGTGTGGACTTAGTAAGGAGTCTCTGGTTTTTGCCTGGCAAAGGGGTTTGTGGAACAAAAAATGTTAAGAACCCCTTCTCTAAAAGAATATTATGAAAAGCTGCATGCCAACAAATTAGATAACCTATATGAAATTGACAAATTTCTAGAAACAAACTACTTGCACTAACTCAAGAAGTAATAGAAGATTTCTACAAACCAACAACAATGAAAGGGATTGAATTAGTAATCAAAAGCCTTTGAAAAAAACGTCCAAAAAAAGATAAGCCTGGTTTGACTGATGAATTTTACCAAATATTCCAAGAAGAACGATCACCAATTCTGCTCAGTCTTCAAAAAACTGAAGAGTAGTGAACACCTCCTAACGCATTCTATGAGGCTAATATCACTCTCTTACCAACTTAAGATAAAGTCACCACAAGAAAAAAAAACTGATGACCAATATCCCTTATGAATATAGATGCAAAAATCCTCAACAAAATAGAAGCAATCCAATCCAACAAGATTTTTTTTTATTCAAACACTTTATTTCCATATAAGTGTAAAAATCTGTCAAATACTTAATACAATTAATGCGGTTATGAAGTAAATTACATAGTACTCAAAACCCCAAAAGTTCAATCACCTCAATGTTCTAAACTTTTCCAGACAGTTTTTAAAAAAAACCTTGGTTTTTAATCAATAAGGAAGTCAATATACATTGAACACATTGAACAACATTTGCTTGTGTTAAAGGTGTCCAACAATATTAGCTTACGCCTTGCAAGTTTGAGCATGATGACTTGAAGTCTTACACTGAAATACAGATACAAGTTTTGCCCTGAACAAAGAGGAAGAAAAGGCCAGTCCAAGTTGTGGCATTTCTCATCTTGTAACAGAGGTAAACTGTCAAGTCACTAAGCTTCATATTCCAAATGGTTTCTTGCTAAGGCTTTAGACTGGCACATATGGTGGGGAAGATGAAGTCACAGAAGAGTTTTAAAAAATCCCAAAGATGCTCAAAGAGGGTAGGAAGGAGCAAGCCACAGTTTCCTATTGTTCTTACATTATTTCAGGGTGAGGATGCAGATAAGTTCACATAAAATGTTCAAGTATTGCTTAGATTTTTGATCAGTTGCTCTATGAGAATCCTCATACATAGCAACTTTGAGACTTTAACTATAAAAAAAGGCCTACAAATAAATTCACAAAAAGAGAAAATATTGAGCAGCCAGAAAGAATGGTTTATTATACCTTAAAAAGTTTCATAATTCAAACAAAACCAAACTATATATTATACAATCACATTCTATTTGTAAACACTTAAAAGCCCCTGACTATTTTTGCATCTTAGGACAAAAGCAGTTAGAATCAAGGCAATGAAATGATAGCAAGTTCTGTACTGTTAAAATGTTTAATCATGTTTAGTTTCTCTTCTTTGACTAAGCTAGCTATTATAATACCATTTATGGGCAAAAACAAAGAAACAAAAAATGGCGGAGGGGAGGAAAGAAAGAAAATTTTAAAATGGTGTAACTCTAGATGGCGTTAGTGTAGGAGGGTGCACACTGCAAGCTCCCAGAGCAAGGCGGATTGTGGACGGGGTCCTGCCCGGGGGTCTGTGCTGTGCACGCTTGGAGTGAGAAGCTTGGGACATCTATCAGCGAGGATGGGCGTCGTGGACTCAATGGTGGAGATTCGTGAGTTTTGAGGCTGCCGGTGGAGGTTGGCACAGACGGCTGAGCCCCGCGGTTAGGGAAAAAAAATAAAATTAAATAAAACGGCCATTTGGAGCCACGGGCGGGGTGAAAAAGTTTTATTTTCTGGGGATCTGGCTGCCTATTGCCCATTGGAACTTGTGTGAACAGAACAAATGAGCTAATCAGCACCCGGTGAACGGGTGGGGGATTTTGGTCGGGAAACGCAGCTGATTTCCCTAGCCACCCAGGGATAAGACCCGGGCTGCTGTGGAGCCAGGAGGAAGGGACACATCCCAAAAAAGGGAGGGTTCAGTTGGAAGACAGGGAAGGGTATTTTATATTTTTAGACATTGATCTGGCTGCCTGCACCACCCCATAGCTTTGGGGAGCAGATAAGCCGACCTGAAGCAACATTAGGCTGAGAGCAGACACGAATCTGCACTCAAACTGATTTATTAGCAGCCCGGTGACGCTGGAGCTCCGCACCAGAAGGGGCAGAATCCGCCGTCTTTAGCACTCCTCACTGACTAACATCAGAAATTCAGCTAACCTGGGGAGTCCGGAAAGTGGGACGTGCTTGATTAATTTCCACGGGCCCAGCTTGGGTCCCTTCCATAAGGGGGTTCGTCTAGAGGAGGAAATATTTTGGGTCCTGCATTTGGCTAAAAAAAAAAAAAGTGAGGTCACCTCAACAAATGAAAAATAAATTCTTTCTAATTTAGTTTAATAGCTAAAAGGTGCTTCAGGACCTGCATATAGAACCCTGTGGGGAAATTCATTGATAAACACAAGTAGGCAGGAAGGATCCACGTGGAACTTAGGGGAATCATTGACCCCCCCTTAGCTCTGTTTGACTGCTTGCCTGTGTGGATCTTTGGATTCTCTCTGTTACTTTCTGGTCTATTGCTATTATTCCCGTTTTCCTCCCCCCATCCTTTTTCCTTCAATTTTTTTTTAAAAATAGGTGCTGCCAGCTGGTCGCTTCTTTGCTGGGCTTCTTATTCAGTAATTTCCCACTCGCTGTATATATTGATTCTGTATTACAAACTATTGCTTATACTTCCTGCATCTTTCTGCCTTCTGTTTTCTGTTGTGGCTCTTAGAGACAGCATTTTTTCATAGGCCCACAACTTAAGGGTGTCAATTTCTATCCCACCTATTTTGTTTTCTTCTTCTTCTTTTCTTTTTTCTTATTAGTATTAACTTTGTCCTTTCAGATCTTTCTCTACTATTTCTCTCCCTCCTCATAATTCTAGACTTCTAAATCACTATATATATATATATTCCTCCATTTGTTTTCCCAGTCCATTGTAGGAACTCCATATTTTATCCTAGTACTCTATACTGCCTACACAAGTTAAATATTCATCTCATTAAGTCTCATTTTGCCCCTCTTCTAACTTTTATCAATATTTCTATTATCCTTCTGCTTTCCTTACATCTTTTGATTCCTCTGGCCCTAACCTTTTGCCTTCAAGGGAACATAGAAAGAAGCAAGGAAATAAAATAAGAAGAAAACCTGCCAATGAGAAAACTTAACTCACACACAGAACCAACAGCTAAATAAAATTCTAGAGCATAGAGAAAAGCTAATCAACTGAACAAACCCATCAAGATAATATGATGACCAGAGGGCAACACAAAAATACAAATGACTCAGAGAAACTGGAAAACATGGACCAGTCCAGTGCACAAAATAAAAACCAGTAAGCAATGCAGTACATCGAACAACTAATCAAAGCTATCCAAACAAATATCATGGACCAACTTAAAGAACTGAAGCAAGAGATTAAGTATATAAAGAAGACACTGGGAAAACATACTGAAGAAATAGCTAACACACCTAAAAAGGTAATGGATATGAAGGCAAACAAAGGCACAAGTCAAGAAATGAAAAAGATGCTGGACTCACATGGCAGCAGAATTGAACAGGCAGAGGAAAGAATTAGTGATATGGAAGACAATACAGATGAAATCAAAGAGATTGTAGAAAAGATAGACAAAAAGATAGAAAAAATCCAGTATGGTCTCAGGGAATTAACCGATAATGCAAAACGCACAAACATACGCATTATGGGCATCCCAGAAGGAGATGAGAAGGGAAAGGGAACAGAAGAAGTGTTGAAAGAAGTAATGGCTGAAAACTTCCCAACTCTATTGAGAGAGATGGATGTGCAGATCCAGGAAGCACAGTGCACCCCAAATAGTATAAATTGCAACAGGCCAACTCCAAGACATATACTTGTCAAATTGTCCAATGCTCAAGACAAAGAGAAAATACTCAAGGCAGCAAGAGAAAAGAGAACCATCACATACAAGGGAAGCACAATAAGATTAAGTGCTGATTTCTCAGCTGAAACCATGGAGGCAAGATGACAGTGGTAAGACATAGTCAAAACACTAAAAGAAAAGAACTCCCAGCCACGAATTCTCTATCCAGCAAAATTGGCATTCAAAAATGATGGAGAGTTCAAAATATTCACAGATAAACAGCAATTAAGAGCGTATGTCAAGAACTAACCAGCACTTCAAGAAACACTAAAGGAATCTCTACAAGTTGAAAGAAAAAAAACAAAGGAGAGAGAGTTGGAGGAGAGTTTAAAAACAACTGAAAACTCAAAAAGAGAAACAAAACAACATATGACATATATTAACCCAAAGAAAAAATGACTGAAGTAAGAAATTCGTTACGAGTAATAACACTGAATGTTAATGGATTAAATTCACCAATCAAAAGACACAGATTGGCAGAATGGATAAGAAAATATGATCCATCTATATGCTGTCTACAAGAAACCCAACTTCGGCCCAGGGATTCAAGGAGGCTGAAAGTGAATGGCTCGAAAACCATTTTACAAGCTAACAATAGCCAGGAAAGGGCAGGAGTAGCTATTCTAATATCAGACAAAATAGACTTTAAATGCAAAACTATTGTAAGAGACAAAGATGGACACTACATATTAGTAAAAGGAGTGATCTCTCAAGAAGAGAGAACAATCATCAACATTTATGCACCTAATTGAGTGTCTCAAAATATGTGCGGCAAACTCTGGAAAAACTAAGAGGGAAATAAATTGCTCTACAATTATAGCAGGGGACTTCAACACACCACTATCATCACCAGACAGAACATCTAGATAGAGAATCAATAAAGGAACTAAGGCACTCAACAATACATTAGAAGATTTGGACTTAATAGACATATACAGAACACTACACCCAAATACAGCGGGATTTTACATTATTCTCCAGTGCACATGGAACATACTCCAAAATAGACCACATGCTAGGCCACAAAACAACACTCAATGAATTCAGAAAGATTGAGATTATACAAATAATTTCTCTGACCACAACGGAATGAAGTTGGAAATCAATAAGGGCCAGAGAACCAGATAGACACAAGGATATGGAAGTTAAACAATACACTCTTAGATAAACAGTGGGTCAAAGAGCAAATTTCAAAAGAAATCAGTAACTACCTTGAAACTAATAAAAACAACAACACAACATATCAAAACCTATGGGATGCAGCGAAAGCAGTCCTGAGAGGGAAGTTCATAGCTATAAATTCATATATTAAAAAAGAAGAAAGAGCTAAAATTGAAGACCTAACTGCACACTTGGAGGAATTGGAAAAACAACAAGTAACTAAACCTAAAGGAAGTATAAAACAGGAAATAACCAAGATTAGAGCAGAACTAAATGAAATAGAGAATAAGAAAGCACTGGAAACAATAAACAAAACCAAAAGCTGGTTCTTCGAGAATATCAACAAAATTGACAAACCCTTAGCCAGACTAACAAAGAAAAAGAGAGAACAGATGCAAATACATAAAATAAGGAATGAGCAAGGTGATATCACTACTGACCCCACAGAAATAAAGAGTATCATAAGAGGATATTTTGAAAAATTATATGCCAACAAGAATGACAATTTAGAGGAAATGGACAAGTTTCTAGAAACTCACAAACAGCCGACATTGATGAAAGAAGAAATAGATGAACTCGACAGCCCAATTACAAGTAAAGAGATAGACTCAGTCGTTAAAAACCTCCCAACTAAGAAGAGTACAGGACCAGATGGCTTCACAGTTGAATTCTACCAAACATTCCAGAAAGAGCTAACACCAATTCTACTTAAGCTCTTCCAAAAAATAGAAGTAGAAGGAATATTACCTAACTCATTCTATGATGCCAACATTACCCTAATACCAAAACCAAATAAAGATACCACAAGAAAGGAAAACTACAGACCAATTTCTCTAATGAACCTAGATGCTAAAATCCTTAACAAAATACTTGCTAATCGCATTCAACAACATATCAAAAGGATTATACACGATGACCAAGTGGGTTTCATCCAAGGTATGCAAGGATGGTTCAATATAAGAAAATCAATCAATGTAATACACCACATAAACAAACTGAAAGAAAAAAATCACATGATCATCTCTATAGATGCAGAGAAAGCATTCGACAAAATACAGCACTCTTTCCTCATAAAAACACTACAAAAGATAGGAATAGATGGAAACTTTCTGAAAATGATAAAGGGTATATATGAAAAACCCAAAGCTAACATCATTTTCAATGGTTAAATCCTAAAAGCCTTCCCTCTGAGATCGGGAACAAGACAAGGATGCCCACTATCACCACTCCTATTTAACATTGTCTTAGAAGTACTTGCACGAGCACTGAGGCAAGAAAAGGACATAAAAGGCATCCAGATTGGAAAAGAAGAAGTAAAAATTTCATTATTTGCAGATGACATGATCCTATACATAGAAAGCCCTGAGAAATCAAAAACAAGGCTTCTAGAACTTATAAAGGCGTTCAGTAATGTTCCAGGCTATAAGATCAATGCTCAAAAATCAGTAGCATTTCTGTACACCAATAACCAGCAAACTGAGGAGGAAATCAGGAAAAAAATACCATTTACAATAGCAAACAAAAGAATAAAATACCTAGGAATAAGTTTAACTAGAGATGTAAAGGAATTATATACAGAAAACTACACAACACTGTTAAAGGAAATCAAAGAAGACTTAAATAAATGGAAAAATATTCCCTGTTCATGGATGGGAAGATTAAACATCATCAAGATGTCTATCCTACCCAAACTAATATACAGATTTATTGCAATCCCAATAAAAGTCAACACTATATTTTTTAAGGAACTGGAAAAACTAACCACAAAATGTATTTGGAGAGGCAAGAGGCCCCGAATTGCCAAAGATATATTGAAAAAGAAAGATGAAGTTGGAGGTATCACATTACCTGACTTTAAAACATACTACAAAGCTACAGTGATCAAAACTGCGTGGTATTGGCACAAGGATAGACCTACTGACCAATGGAACCGGATTGAGAGTTCTGATACAGATCCTCGCATATACAGTCATCTGATATTTGACAAGGCCACAAAACCCACTCAGGTGGGAGAGAGTGTCCTTTTTAACAAGTGGTGCTTGGAGAACTGGATATCCATATCCAAAAGAATGAGAGAAGAATACCATCTCACACCTTATACAAAAATCAACTCAAGATGGATCCAAGATCTAAATATAAGAGCCAAAAAACATGAAAACCTTGGAAGATAATGTAGGGAAGCATCTACAGGACCTTGTAATAGGAAATGGTTTCATGAACTTCACAGCCAAAGCACGAGCAGCAAGAGAAAAAATTGATAAATGGGATCTCCTCAAAATTAAAAACTTCTGCACCTCTAAGGATGTTATTAAGCAAATAAAAAGGCAACCTACCCAATGGGAAAATATATTCAACAACCATATATCTGACAGGAGCCTAATATCCTGCATATATAAAGAAATCCTTCACCTCCAAAACAAAAGGTCAAACAACACATATAAAAAATGGGCAAGTGACCTGTAAAGACACTTCTCCAAGGAAGAAATACAAATGTCTAAAAAGCACATGAAAAAATGGTCAACATCACTTGCTATCAGGGGAATGCAAATCAAAACTACAATGAAATACCATCTTACACCCATCATAATGGCAGCTATTAAAAAAACAGGAGACACTAAATTTTGGAGAGGATGTGGAAGAATAGGAACCCTCATCCACTGCTGGTGGGACTGCGGTATGGTCCAGCCACTGTGGAGGATAATTTGGCGGTTCCTCAGAAAACTAGCAATAGATCTTCCGTATGATCCAGCAATTCTACTGCTGGGTATATACCCAGAAGAATTGAAAACAAAAATACAAACAGATCTATGCACACCAATGTTCATAGCGGCATTGTTCACCATTGCCAAAAGTTGGAATCAGCCCCGGTGCCCATCAACAGACGAATGGATAAGCAAAATATGGTATATACATACAATGGAATATTACTCAGCTGTAAGAAGGAAGAAAGTGCTAACACATGGAATAACGTGGATAAATCTTGGAGACCTTATGTTGAGTGAAGCAAGCCAGGCACTGAAGGATGAAAAGTATATGACCTCAATGATCTGAACTGAGGAAAATGAGCAGTGTCTGAGAGCCATTGTTCGAAAGACAGGTTAACAAAGGAGAGTAAGAGAAGAGCAGGCTTTGAGCCATCACCCATATGGACATAATCTATGGTAAAGGGATAGAGTGTGGTTGCATGTTGGGGGATGGGGCAGATGAGTGGTGGTGTTCCTGGATTTGGTGGTGCAGCACTGGGGGGTGGGTGGATTAGGAAGGGCTGGTTCAAATCCCCAGGGCATGTAACTGTGAATCTTGACATTCCATGGGTCAGGAGAGGGGAGTATCACGGGCCCTTGGGGGCTGGGGAGAAGGGAACAGTCAAGATCTAATGGGTTGTTTGGTGGTCATAGGGAAGGTTTTTCATTACCTTACAGTAATGGACACAGGATATGGTAAATATCATCAAAATTATTAAACTGTATCATCTAAATTGTAAACTACAATGTAAATCACTGACAATGTTTAGTTGCTATATTTTGCTATCTGCATAACAGTTATAACAATGCTAACAACCAAAAAAAAGGTGGGGGAGTAAATATGGGGTGGGGAAGGGGGGGTGGTTTGGTATCTGGGAGTCTCCGGCACGCCGTGTGTGACTTTGCTGTGACCTAAAACTTCTTTGAAAATTAAATGAAAAATTGGGAGAAAATGGGGATTGAGAGGAGGAAGGTGTCATGGCACACCAGTCATCCAAAAACACAGTGATAAAGGGAAGGAATAAAGGGAAAAAAGAAAAGAGAAAGGAAAAAAAATGAATATACATATTAAAGGCATTTCCTTTGCCTTTTTGCTCATTTTTTGCATATCCCAATCCACTAATTATATTTTATTTTGTTTTGTTCTTTGTTTGATTATTAGTTTTTTTTCCTTCTCACTTTTTTTTTCCCCTGAGTTTCCTTATTTTTGTCTCTTGCATGTAAGCTTATCACACTTGTTTCTTTTTCCTAGTAAGTGTATTTGATTATTTTATGTACTAAATGTTCATGGAGGATTTGGATCACAGAAAGGTTACAATGGGTACTGTGGTGGATTGTTGGGGGGGGTGTCTGGGGGGGTTTCGAGGGGATTGGTTCATCCAAATATACATGAAAAATATACAAAATCATTCAAAGAATCGGAGGATGGGGCATGGTCACGATGGGTGGATAATCACACAATAAATGAGGGAATCTGAATTCCTAGCCTGGAGAGCTCTGCCACATTCTCCAAGGGAGCAGCAATAGTCCTCTGAGTATAGGGACAGTGCCTGTCAAAATAGGATGACCCACTGATGTGTTTTTTTTTTAATTGATGACTACCCTTGTGAGTCTTTGTTCTTGTAAATGAGACTTAGCAGGCAGTTGTGGGGTGCCTAAGCGTTGCCACCTGAGAGCCTCCTTGTTGCTCAAATGTGGCCTCTCTCTAAGCCAAACTCAGCATATGATTGCATTACCTTTCCCCCAATGTGGGACATGACACCCGGGGATGAGCCTCCCTGGCAACGAGGGATTAATACCAAGTGCCAACTGGCAACACAACTGGAAAAAGACCTTGAATAAAAGGGGGAAATGGTAAAGACAAATGAGTTCAAGTGGCTAAGAGACTTCAAAGAGAGTCGGGAGGTCATCCCAGAGGTAACTCTTACGCACACCTCAGTAGGAGCTCATAGAACATCTAAGTGCCTATCACCCCACTCAGAGGGGTTCCTGAGAGCTCTGGAGACACCCTGGTCCTATATAAGGGGGGATAGCCCCAGAGACTGATGCCTTATCAGTGGGTTCTATTTTGGAATCTGTGCTCCTGAGAGTGACAGAATTAGACTCAAATAAGTCCTCCCTGCACATGGTCCACCAGTCCCTTCTATTCTAACCTATATGTGATGCTAGAGTTTTTAGGTATACTTCCAGAGACTGGAGCCTCCTGCCTACCTATGGGCCAGGTGTGCATGAAATCTAGGTGGAGCTGCAACTCCTACCCTACAGCTCAATGGACTCATCCAAGTCACCTGGTGAGGAGACAATGATGGGCAATGGCCATCCCAGGGAATGGAGAGGGCCTGCATCTGTAGGCAGGATCATCTCACCCAATGTATCCATGGGATATAAGCCCTCTCTCACTTGGAGTTTGAGTGGACATCACCATCCCAGTCCCCTCAGGATTGGGGGAAGAACTATGGACTAGAGTGTACTTGATGGTATTCTCTTGTTCACATATGGTGATTCTAGCAATGCAAGAAACTATAACAATGAGGTGGAGCCAGTGGCCACTTAACACTTTTGGGGTAGGGAGGGGATGAGCAGTTGAAATACAGGGGCTTCTTTGGGTGTTGGAGGTTGTCCTGAGTACTGTTGTGGCAACGGATGTAGGCCATTTTAAATCAGCACACAGCACTCAGAACTGAGTGGGAGAGAGTGTGGTCTACAGTGTGAACTGTGGCTATGGTTGGATGTGTGGTTATTGATTTTAGCTTTAAGGTCCAACAGTTAAAATTAACACAGTAATAAGAGAGAAGAAATAAAGCCTAATTGATGGGATTACAAAAATCATTATTTATTTATTATTATCAAACCATCATCACTCACTAATAAAAAGACAGCATCTGAAAGCAGAATGTCAAAATCCAGCTTTAAGTGTGCTTTTTTTTCTTGTTTTATCACTTTTTGTTTTATGGCAGAGAAAATTCTTTAACAACGAAATACATAGTATAGTGCTAAAAGTTGGGGTTTTCTTTTTATCCTATTAGAAACTACAAGGAGTTTTTTTTTTTGTTTGTTTTTTTTTTGGCTTTTGTTTTTTATTTTTTTTACTTGGAAACTGATTTTCCTGAGAACCATCCTCTTTGATTAAGAACAGGAACAGAAAAACAAAAGTACATTACCAAATGGAACTTCTTTTTCTCAGACATAGAAAGCATCTTTTAAAACATCCAACAGCATTTTAAAAGAATTAAACACCATGCTCAATTAGAAATTGACCCAGATATGAAAGTGTGGTTCAACATTAGAAAATCAATTAATGTAATATATCTTCTTAATAGAATGAAGAGGAAAAGCCACATGTTCATCTCAATTGGTGCAGAAAAGCTTTTTGACCAAATCCAGCAGCCTATCTTGATAAGAACTCATAAAAAACTAGGAATATAAGGAAACTTCTAACATATGATAAAGAACACGTATGATCAAAGCAGCAAGATGGCATCAGTTTAAGTGGGCACTCACCATCTCTCTCGCAAAAAATGATGGAGTGGAGTCAAGATCCTTCCTGAGTGATTTGTTTTCAGAACGCTTAGAGTAAGAGGCTTCAGGGCATCGATATGGAGCGAACTGGTCAAAGATATAAATTGCTCAAGGTGCTGCTGGTTTGTTTCTTGTTTGTTTTGTTTCCTCTTCCTTGATTTCCCCATATCTGTGTATACCAATTTTGTCTACCAATGCTATCTCCTTTTCTTCCTTCATCTTTCTGTCTTTCACTTTTGTTGTTTTTCTTACATTCCACCTCTCTTTGTTTAGTCCTCAATTTTTCTGGTTTTATTTCTATCTCGTCTATCCTGTTTTCTTGCTTTTATTAACTTTTTTCCTTTTTCTATTTTCTTTTCTTTTTCCCTCTGTACTGATCATTTGGCCTTTTGATTCATTCTATATATTTTTCTCTATTCAGTTTCCCATTTCATTATTGGTATTCCCCTTTTTTATTCCTATTACTCTACACAGCTTACATGAGTTAAATATTCATTTTCCAAGGGTTTAAAATGTCTTCTTCTAACTTTTAATATTATTATTACTATTATCCATTTTCTTTTCTTACCTCTTTCATTTTCTCTGGCCCTAATATTTTCCTTCATGAGAACATAGACAAGAGCAAGGAAATAGAATAAGAGGAACAAAATGTCAAAGAGAAAACATCACACACAAAAAAACAGCAACTAAATATAACCCTAGAATAGAGAGAGAAGTTAATAAACTGAATAATCCCATCAAGATAAAAAGATTACCAGACAGCAACAAAAAATTACAAACTATACTAAGAAACAGAACACATGACCCAGTCCAAAGAATAAAATAAAAAACAGAAAGAGATGCAGGTCATTGAACAACTAATCAAAGCCATCCAAACAAATACCATAGACCAAATTAATGAAGTGAAGGAAGAGATTAAGGATGATAAGAAGACCCTGAAAGAACATTGAGGAATTGCAAACATACATAAAAATATAACAGATATGATGGTGATGAATGGCAAAATGTAAGAAATAAAAAAGACAAAGGAAGCACGTAACAGCAGATTTGAACAGGCAGAGGAAAGAATTAGTGATGTGGAAGACAGTACATCTGAAATCAAATAGATAGTAGAACAGATAGATAAAATGATAGAAAACATCCAGCAAGGACTTAGGGGTCTGAACAACACAAAATGTGCAAACTTGTGTATTATAGGCATCCCAGAGAGGGAAGAGAAGGGAAAGTGGATAGTAAGAGTGTTGCAGGAAATATGGCTGAAAACTTCCCAACTCTATTGAGGTAGATGGAGGGACATGTCCAGGAAAGACAGCACACACCAAACAGTATAAATCCTGACAGGCATACTCCAAGACATACACTTGTCAAATAGTCCAATGCTCAAGATAAAGAGAAAATACTGAAAGCAGCAAGAGAAAGAGAACCATCACATACAATGGAAGCTCAATAAAATTATGTGCTCATTTCTCATCTGAAACCATGGAGGCAAAAAGGAATTGGTATGACATAGTTAAGGCACTAAAAGAAAAAAACTTCCAGTCATGAATTCTCTAACCAGGAAAAGTGGCATTCAAAAATGATGGAGATTTCAAAATATTCATGAAAAACAGAAATTAAGAGTATGTCAATAAGAAACCTGCCCTTCAAGAAATACTAAAGGGAGCTTTTCAGGTTGAAAGGAAAAAAACAAGAGAGAGAGAGAGAAATGGAGGAGAGTTTAAGAACAACTAAACTGACAAAAAGAGAAATAAAAACCACACGTGACATCCATAACCAAATGAAAATATGGCTAATGTAAGTAATTCCTTGAGAGTAACACTGAATGTTAATCAATTAAACTCATCAGTCAAGAGACACAGGTTGGCAGAATGGATAAGGAAATACAATCCATATATGTTGTCTACTAGAAACCCACCTTAGACCTAGAGATTCAAGGATGCTGAAAGTGAATAGCTGGAAAAAAATCTTACAAGCAAACATTAACCAAAAAAGGGCAAGAGTGGCTCTACTTATATCAGACAAAATAGACTTTAAATGCAAAAATATTCTAAGAGACAATGATGGACACTATATATTAGTAAAAGGGATAATCGCTCAAGAAGAAAGAACAATCATAAACATTTATGTAACTAACTAGGATGCCTCAAGATACATGAGGTAAACAGTGGAGAAACTAAGTGAAGAAATAGATGCCTCTGCAATTATATTGGGGGTCTTTAATGCACAATTATCAACATTACACATAACATCTCAACATAGATACAATAAAGAAAGAGACTTTGAATAACACGTTAGAAGATCTGGACCTAATAGTCTTATACAAAACACTACACCCTAATACAGTGGGATATACATTTTTCCTGAGTGTTCATGGATCATTCTCCAAGATAGACCACATGCTAGGCCACAGTAAAATGCTCAATGAATTCAGAAAGATTAAAATTATACAAAGTAATTTTTCTGATTACAATCAAAAGAAGCTGGAAATCAATAAGGGCCAGAGAACCAGATAGACACAAGAATATGGAAGGTAAACAACATACTCTAAGACAAACAGTGAGTCAAACAGGAAATCTGAAAATAAATGAGTAACTACCTTGAAACAAATTAAAATGACAACACAACATATCAAAACATATGGTATGCAGCAAAAGTTGTACTGAGAGTGAAATTCATAGCCATAAATGTGTATGTCAACAAAGAAGCAAGAGCTACAATCAAAGACCTAACTGCACACCAGAAGGAATTAGGAAAAGAATAACAAACTAACCCCAAAGGAAATAGAAAGAAGGAAATAATAAAGAATAGAGCAGAACTAAATGAAATAGAAAATAAGAAAACACTAGAAAAAAAAGAAACAAAACCAAAAGCTGATTCTTTGAGAATATCAATAAAATTGACACACCCTTAGGTAGACTAACATAGACAAAAGAAAAAAGATGCAAATACACAAAATAAGAAAGAAGAAGAGGATATCACCACTGACCACACAGAAATAAAGTGTATCATAAGAGGATACTTTGAAAAATTATATGCCAACAAGAAATATAATTTAGAGGAAATGGAGAAATTCCTAGAAACTCACAAGCAGCCTACATTGATGAAAGGAGAAAGTGATGAACTCAACAAACCGATCACAAGTAAAGAGATAGAATCAGTCATCAAAAACCTTCAATTAAGAAGAGCACTGTACCAGATGGCTTCAAAGGTGAATTCTACCAAACATTTCAGAAATGGCTAATACCAAACCTGCTTAAAATCTTCCAAAAAATAGAAGTAGAAGGAACATAGTTTAACTCATTCTGTGATGACAATATTACCCTAATACCAAAGCCAAACAATGATGCCATAGGAAAGGAAATTATAGTCCAATGTCTCTGATGAACCTAGATGCTAAAATCTTCAACAAAATACTTTCTAATTTTATCCAACAAGACACCAAAAAATTATACACCATTTTCAAATGGGTTTCATGCCAGGTATGCAAGGAAGGTTCAACATAAGAAAATCAATCTATGTAATACACCACATAACAGATCAAAAGAAAAAATCACATGGTCATCTCTATAGATGCAGAAAAAGCATTCATCGAAACTCAGTACCCTTTACTGATAAAAATACTGCAAAAGATAAGAATAGAAGGAAACTTTCTGAACATGATAAAGGGTATATATGAAAAATCCACAGCTAAAATCATATTCAATGGTGAAATCTTAACACTTTCCTTCTAAAATTGCGAACAAGACAAGGATACTCACTATCACTTCTCCCCTTTAACATTGAGTTAGAAGTACATACTTGAGCACTGAGGCAAGAAAAAGATATAAAAGGCATACAAATTGGAAAGGAAGAAATAAAAATTTCACTATTTGCAGACAACATGATCCTATATATAGAAAGCCCTGAGAAATCTACAACAAAGCTTCTAGAATTTATAAATGAGTTCAATAAAGTCTCAGGTTATAAGATCAATGCAAAAAAAAATGGTAGCATTTCTGTACACCAATAATGAGCAAGCTGAGGAGGAAATCAAGAAAAAAATACCATTTCCAATAGTAACTAAAAGAATCAAATACCTAGGAATAAACATATACACATAAAACTATACAACACTGTTAAAGGAAATCAAAGAAGACAAGTAAATGGAAGAATAGTCACTGTTTATGGATAGGAAGACTAAACATCAAGATGTCTATGCTACCCAAACTAATCTACAGGTTTAATGCAATCACAATAAAAATCAACATTGCAATTTTTACTTAATTGGAAAAACTATGAAATTTGTTTGGAAGGTCAAAAGGCCCCAAATAACAAAAGACACCTTGAAAAAAGTAAAATGAAATCAGAGGAATCACACTAACTGACATTAAAACATACTCAAATCTACAGTAGTTAAAACTGCATGGTATTGACACAGAATAGACATACCAACCAATGGGACCTAATTGAGAGTTCTGATATAGGTCCACGCATATACAGTCATCTGATATTTGAGAAAGTGACCAAGCCTACTCAACTGAGAGAATGGCCTCTTCAACAAATGGTGCTTAGAGAACTGGATATCCATATCCAAAAGAATGAGAGAAGAACACCATCTCACATGTGAACTATGCTCCATGCTCAGAGGCAATGTCCCAGGATGCGTTTATCAATTTCAATGATTGTGCCACACTAATGAAGGATGTTGTTTATGTGGGAGATATGGGAGGTGTGGGGAGTGGGGAATAAGGGAATCCCTATATATTTTATGTAACAATTATGTAATCTAAGTATCTTTAAAAAATAAAATAAAATAAAGAACTCATATGAAAAACCCACAGCTCATATCATGCTCCATGGTGAAAGACTGAAAGCTTTCCCTCTAAGATCATGAATAAGAGTAGAATGCCCACTGTCACTACTGTTATTGAACATTTTATTGGAAGTTCTAGCCACAGCAGTTAGCCAAAAATAACAAATACAAAAGCATCTAAATTAGAAAGGAATAAGTAAAACTTTCACTATTTGACAATGACATGATCCTACATGTAGAAAACTCTGAAAAATCCACCACAAAGCTACTAGAGCTAATAAACGGATGCAGAAAATTGGCAAGTTGGGTTCCTAGATCAGCTGCAAAAATCAGTAGAGTTTCCATATGGTAAAAATGAACACTCTCAAGAAGAAATCAAGAAAAAACTTCCAATAACAAATGCAATGAAAAGAATCAAATATCTATGAATAATTTAACCAAGGATTTAAAAGAATTATACAGAGAAAAATGTAAAACATTACTGAAAGAAATTAAAGAGCAGCTGAAATTCCTTAGGTCAATCCCACTTCTTCAAACACTTACAATATAGCTCAGCTGCTGCAGTCTTATCCTTTCCGTGTGACAAGTGCAGTGTGGAATGACACACCTGCAGTATTTATTCTATGGACAGTGGTTCTCCTTTAGGGTCCCAAATATTCCCTTACGTACATGGTTATTTTGGTTTTTTGAAGTGACATGTACTATACTTCCTTAAACACTAAGCATTCCTATTTTTTGTTGACAATTTTCTCATGATTCTCTCAAGGATAATGTTGGTCACTTTTGTGCAAAAAGCTTCAGCAATGAATGCAGACCTAGACAAACTGAAAATGGCTTCCTTCACCATATAAATCACAATGGATTTGATAATAGATGTCTTGTATGTTTTATAAGGTCCCCAGGGTCCTTCTTAATTAGAGACTGATTTGCAGGCCTCCTTTCCCTCATTTACTATGTTTCTAGGGTAATACCTCTTTTTTCTTTCCCATTACCCATTCAAAGGTGTCTTTGGTTATTACCACCCAATCTCCATGATCAGATCTCATCATTACAATTCATTTTGAAATTTTCCATGTTTAGAGATAAGGCTTAATTTTAAAAGCTTTTTCCCCCAACTGTATCTTTTATGTGTGCAAAAAATGATTCTAAAGTTGGCATAATGTATAAACACATTTCAAATGTAAATAAATAATCTTGAAATCCACTGTTGATACAAATTTTTTGGTTTAACTTTTCTTATATACCAACATGTTAAAACATAAATTTAGACTAGATGAAGTAGATGGGAAATGAAAAATTACAGCCTAAGAAAATTCATTAAGCTTTCTTAGTTTTCTCAGAGACAGGTAAAGGCTACTATATCATTATACTTATACTGTGTTTCTTGTATATTAAGTTTGAATGAGCACCGGAAACAAAAATTAGAGTTTTGTTTTGATTATTTCTTTCTTATGTAAGTACCAATTTTACTGAAATATATTATTTATGAGATTAAAGTCAAATGTTTTAAAAACGGAAAATATAAGACATAAAATTAGGAAAACTGTGAGTGTTCATTTGTGGGGGATATGAAGCAAAAATATCAGTTGTGAATATAGTACTGACAGCTCTGTCAAATGTCCTCTTTAAGAGTTAAATGTTTATTACATCACCAGTTTTCTATACACTATCTGATTTATTGGTAATCCTTTGGAGGAACATGTTAACATTTTGCTTTCAGTTGACTAAAATTCTTCATTTGCATATGAAGTTCAACTTATTCAATGTCACTTATAACAGTACTTGCTGGTGCCATTGTGATTGGAATAATTCTGTCCTGATATACCATGTCATTACTTGATTATGTGTTTATGAGTTAGTGTGTGTGTGCATGTAATGCATATAGGTTAGATAAATTTCAACATGGAAGCATACATTTTAAAACACTCTCATATAAAACTAAAAAGTCAAAGTTTGAGAAACAGTAGAGCTGAATTTTCAACTCTAAGATAATTTTTGAAAAATCAGAATTTTGAGTTAGATTTCCTATTAGGAGTAAAAATTCATTTATTTCATCATTCCTGATAACCAAATCAAATATGACAGAAGAGAAGCTAAGCTACTCTAGGCACATGACATATAACTATCTTGGAACTTCATTTCTTCCTGCAAATATGATCATAGATAAAAGTGAGTCTTCAAATATATGGAAGTTAAGGCTTCTCCTCTCCACATGAAAAAAAATTACAACTTATCTTTTACACTTTTCTTCAGCAATTATTGTTCTCTAGAATCCCTTCTGCTTATTCCAACTGCCAAATATCCTCTCAATGTTTCCTCCTTCTCCATTGTAAAGAACAATCTGCAAGTCTCAGGAGGACAGATGAATGGCTGATACTGTCTTAGGCATCCAAATATAAGCCTCATCCATCACTATTCACAGGATTTTAAAAAGCCTTTTTAGTCAAAGTCTAGATTGGCATTGAACTTTCCAAATTTTATTGAAATTTGAGGGTCCAACCATACAGGATCTCCAGTGAGGCAGGCTCAACCACAAATTTAAGAAATGGTATCTTCGAGTATCATTCTCTCTACTCCTCAGGTTCACAAGACAACAACCTTGATTCTTTGAGCATATAGTCTCTTATAGACGAGCTCATGTTAACAAAGTCTATAAGGAACAAGCATAAAATCTAGAAAGGGAATTTGTGGATACAAAAATATTCACACACACTTCATTCTCTTGATAAACAATACATTTCTTTTTGAATAAAAATTTGAACAAGAAGCTAAATTACCATGTGACAATGGCCAAATGTAAATAGAATTCAATTAAAAGTCATCATAGTGTGTTCAATTATGAGGCATCCAAAGATTTCTATTTCCTGGTAAGGATATTTTAAATTTCCTGTCCATAGAACAAAAACTAAGATGTTAAGGAAGAATAAACTAGATTTTTCATAAATTATTTATCCAATGTATTTCTCACTTCCTACACCATAAATTTTTCATGGCATTTTTCACTTCTGCATTCCTCAGTGTATAGATCAGAGGGTTAAGCAAGGGTGTTCCAATTGTATAAAATACAGCCACCATCTTGTCCATTGGAAATGTGGTTGGTGGCCTTGTGTATATGAATATACATGGACCAAAAAATATGATAACTACAATAAAATGAGATACACAGGTCGAGAGAGCTTTTCGCCTTCCTTCTGCACTATGGTTTCTCAGAGAATATAAAATAACTACATAGGAGAGAAGCAAAATTATGAAACTCATCATGCATATAACACCACTATTAGACACAACTAGCAAATTTATGACATAAGTGTCCATGCAAGCAAGTTTCAACAAAGGCTGCAAGTCACAGAAATAGTGATCAATCACATTGGGACCACAGAAGGGCAACCTCAAAGCCAAGAAAAGCTGTGCTGAAGAATGGATGCAAGCTCCCACCCAAGCCAGAATCACCAGTGCTCCACAGACGAGATGACTCATGATGGTCATGTATCTCAGGGGCTTACAAATGGCCACATAACGATCAAAGGCCATGAGGATGAGCACAAATATCTCCATGCAACCAAAGAAATGGGCTGCAAAGACCTGAGTCATGCACTCATTGTAGGAAATGGTCTTTTTCTGAGCAAGGGAATCTACAATTAACCTGGGGGCCGTGGTTGTAGAGAAGCAGGCATCAGCAAAGGACAGGTAGAAGAGAAAGAAGTACATGGGACTCCCAAGTGTCCGGCTTGCCTTAATAGTCACCATAATGAGAAAGTTCCCTAACAGAGTTGCAAGGTAAAGGATCAAGAAGACCCCAAATATTGCTTTCTGCTTTCCAGCATGCTGTGTCAACCCCAACAGAATGAATTCAGCCACACTCTTATTCATTGTCGTATCAATAGCTATAGCTATAATGCAGTTGACAAAGATTTAAGCTGCAGAGAGAAGAAAAAAGTCACATGGTGGTGAGATCAGTGGGCTCAACACAGAATTCCTTATTTTGTCTCTATACTCTGTTACTTCTAGTAACAGAGATGTTCAGGCCTGTCACAAAGTTTCTTTTGATTCAGAAACTCAATGGATTGGACCAAACCATTTGCATTTTGGAAAAAAAAATAACGTTCACAAATTTTGATTTCTACCAAGATTAATAAATGCAGAGCTTCTTTCCTTGGCCAAGCAACTTAATTGCTTTGAAACTCGGCCTTTATATGAAAAATGAAATGCAAATATCTTCCATACCTTATTTTCAGGTTTAATAATAATTTTTTAAAATGTTGCACATGCATATATGCCTGTACATACATAACATATATTGAAGGTATTTTGCAGGGTATCTATGTGCTGTGAAATCTGAATAAGACTTTTCCAATATATTTAAGCACTACTAATGTTAAAGAATCCTTTCTGAAGAAAACATTCTCACTTCAGTTCACTTATCTTTGTGTCTATTTTAACAGGCAGGTTCCCTTTTTGTCTTGGAAGCAGCACGTTTTACAAATAACTATTAGAACATCATTTTCCCTGTGTTTCAAGAGGTTAGCTTATCAGTAATATAACAAATCATACAAATATCTGCATAAAACTTTGAGGTTGACATCATGGAAGGAAACTAAACAACTCTTTCTAACCTATCCCATTACTCAACTTAAAGAATGAATATTGAGTCATTGTGCATTTGATTTGAATGGTCCTCAATTTCTACTATTTGTGAAACCAAGGTGTGGTTTACTTATACATGTGCCTCTTCACCCATTACCCAGGCTATTTCTTCTAAAAACATTGCTTGAAAAACATCTCACTACTCCAACACACAATTTCAATTATTCTATTGCAATATTTTGTTCAAATACACATATATATAATTGTTATAATTGAAGTCATTATATAATACAAATTTGTACTCTGATTTTTATTTAGAAATATTATAGGCACTCCTCTTAAGTTGCTCTAGATTCTTTGTCTAATTATCAATATAATGGTAGGATAATACATATATTTTTATAAATCAATATCTTTACAGTGTCCATTGAGACATTTAAGTTCTTTGCAATTTTCATACTCATAGGTAACAATTCTGCAAACAACTCTGGTATAATTTTCCAAAGGCAATATTGTCCTTATTGCCTATGTTCATTGTTATTGATATATTTTTAAAAACTATGTTACATATTATCATATCCTTTTATGAATTATTTTGTACTATACAATATTACAGGATTTTGATAAAATATTCAAATAATAAGGGTTAGAAGAAAAATGAAAATGTCTCAATCTTTTGAATTGATAGTCCTATGTTCTAGATACAAGCATTTTGTTTATTATATATCCTCTATAATTTTCCAAGTATTTTGCATATGTATATATATATGTATATCATTTTTACCTGGAAGTAGAATCAAAGTTTCAATATTGATGTTCTGCAGAAAAAATAATAGGCAAAAAACAGGCTGCTTGTAATGTTATCTTATTATCTCACTATGGTAATAGCAATACAGTTATATATATATTTATTTCACAAAAATTTTTATCACACATTTATATTCTTTTGCATTTATTTTTTAAAAAATATTTAACTTCCAAGAATGATTTATCTTATAGAAGTTCATCTTTTTCAATCCTGTAATTATACCTAAGATGGATATTAATATAGCAAAATAATTATTATACATCTTAGGAGGTCAGTTGTTGAATCAAAAGTATCTGAGTTCAAATCTCAACTCCACTATTTACCAGCTCTGATATTGGTGAATTCACTTTAGACATAATTAGGATTACTGTGCCAATTAAAATTTTAAAATATCTGACTCATAATAAACACTATGTAGGTCTAAGCCATTGCTTTTTCTTCAATTATGGTATTGATTTCCCTTTCTGTGTTTATATTTCTTTTATTGTCATTGTTATTATTTTTTATACAATCCAATCTGTGATTTTCACATTCTTATTTAGTCCATTGTTTGTAATATACAAAATTAGCATATTTTTTCTGTTTTCTTACATAATTTCATGATTTTCTTTGTTTCATTTATTGAATCAAAATTAGCCTGAGATATTGCTAGGAATGGGGAAAATGCTCCATTCTTTTCAACATCTTAATATGAGTTTTAAGATAAATGTAGATAGGATCATTAATTCTGTGATGCACTATGTGGGATGTATTAGAAGATTAGAAACCATTGGCAAAGAGAGGAGTACAGATTCCTAAATACAGATGTACAGTTTGAACAGCGAGGTATTAAACTTATGTAAGAGATAAGCTATAACTTTAAAGGGACCAAATCATATTCCAAACCAGGTTCTCTGAGTTGTAAACATTCAAACCTTTGATGAGAAGTTGTGAACACGGTGATCAATGCCTAAACTCTGAAACCATACTACCTAGAGTCAACACCTGCCCCACTGCCCTTCATTGGTATTATATTTAACATGTTGCTTGATATCTTTGTGCTTTATTGTATTCATCTGTAAAGCAGAAATAATAAAACATTCTGCCTTTCAGGGTTACCTATGAAAGTTAAATAATTTAAAATGTGCAAAACATATAGAAGAAGCAGGTATCCACTTCCTGCAATAAGAGTGGTTACTGCTTAGTTTCCAAAATGTATGTAAAATTTTGAAAAACATGAATTCAAAATGCCCATGTACCCATAATAAAGCTGCAGAACTATATTAAGACAGGAATTTCCTTTCCTGAGTAGCTGAAACCACATGAGGTTTCGGGATGACACAAGTTTTCTCATGGTGATCAGAAGCTAGAATGGACATTTATAAAAGTCTTTAATAAAGAAAAACAAAACAAAACAAAAATATATTTAAAAAAATCAAAATGGTATCAATATCAGGGATCAATGATAAGAGGAAAGTAGCAATAAAATAGGTCCTTTGTTGTGAAAAGTTTGAAATCCAGATATATAAAAAGCAATGAATGTAAATGAATGAGAAAATGAAATCAACAGTTTAATGGAAATACTAGAGCATATGCCATATCAGTAAAATCAATGAGACCTCTAGGTTTACCAGAATAAATTGCTATGGTGGAAACGCTTTGGAAAATAAATTGTCCTCATTGGCAAAATCAATAATAGCAGGTTATGAAGGTTTGGTGTTTTTCTATTGGCAATGCAGTAAACTGAAAAAAAAAAGTACCTAAAAACAAAACAAATTGAAACATATTAGTGATTTAAAAAATATACTTTGAGTGCTTTGGGCCATATATATGTGTGACAGTGTGTCCTGTGCCCCCAATATTAGTATCCAAGTAAGCATCACTCTCCTTTTCCTTACCTGAGCTTTTGCAAATAAGGAATCTGCTCCCTTCCCTTTGATCTCTTTTTAATCAAAATTGGTCTGAGAAAGGTCTGCATCAAGCAAATGCCAGTGAAAGTTGACAAGCCATGAAGCATCCAAAACTTCACATTACTGTGAGAAGTTGTCCCCAAAATTTCAGATTTCTCAGGAGACATACCTAGATGATGGCAATTTCTCTTAAACCTTTTCTTAAATTTCAGGCAAGAAAAAGGAAACATTTCCCTTGGGCTTATAAACTTACCTTTCTTCTTGTGTGCAAAGAGATGACATCCAATAGAAGTTCATGGTACTCTTTTACAATTCTTCTTTACTTTGAAGGTAAATCAAGGGCAGAGCAATTGAAACAAGTAAATTATTCTTCAGAAAGAGCCACTGTTGCTTTGTATTTCATGAGTTATGGGGAGGGAGCATGCCCACAGAGTGCCAACCCTTCCTAGAAGGCCTGAGTTAGACATTATGAAAAAGTCTGTGATACTGGTAGGAAGAAAGAAAAGTTTCTACTTCTACTCTTAGAAATCACCAGGAAAAAAGGTAATATTCCAATCATTCTATGGTAGAAACATCTCTAAAGTCAATTCTAATACCCCTATAATGGGTAATTTTTCTCTGGCAGAAAAGATGATTTAAACAGTTTTTTCCTCCATCAGATATTTATAGGGATTTCATAATAGTTCACAAATGGTCAGAATTGCCTTTCAGGCTTCAGATGCCCAAGATTTATACCATTCCCTTCCCACCTCCCAGAGATTTGCTCAATGGCTTCTTATAAAGCATAGTTAGTCCAGGAGCACAGCAAATATTGGGGCCAATTAATCCCAGGCAAGGCAATCAGCAGGCAGATTTCATCCTCAGAATCCTCCTGTCCTCCTCTCCCATCCTTAGGGACATCTTCTATTTCAGTGATTAAGGGCTCATGTCATCACCTTTCTGCCCCTACTCTACCCTCAGACCCTCGTCCAAGGAAATATATACTTTCAAACTAATTTGGAAGAGTAGACTAGTAAAAGTTACCAAAGCCTTGGTCCTTTAACTCAAATCTTTTCTAATGCAAATCAAACTTTGAATCTTGGTAAAGTCTCAAATAGGTATGATTTCATTGAACTCTGGTTCTATCACTTAAGTATCTGTGACTTCCATAAGCTTATTTATTTCCTGTACTTTTCTTTTCTGAAAAATGTTGTTATTAATTATAATTATTAGTAATACTAAAAATTTTGTTAAAGCATATTATGATATAAATAAGTATAGTGAAAAGTGTTAATTAACATTTGAACAGTTTCTCAACTATTTTGAAATTGATTGGTCAGAGAAAGGAAGGTACAAAAGAGCGGGAGTGGAAAGAAAAATAAATTACACAGTTTTATTTTTAAATAAACTCTTAAGGTGTAATACACATAAAACAAAATGGACCATTTTCAAAATCCAGTTAGATGAGTTTTGAACCCATGTAACTGCCACCACAATCAAGATGTGGAATATTTCCATTGTGCCAAAAAAATATGTTCATGCCCCTTTGTACTCATTCACATTTTGCAGATTTCATAATCACTTTTCCTATTCACTGGTAAAGAATTATTTTTATTTCCTTTGAATAGTTTAAAAGGATAATTCTGGAAAATTATTTTCCTACCTGGGAGACCATAATGTTTTTTCTACATAATTCTATAAGCCTTCTGCTTGATAGACCATCCTGGTGAGAGCAGAGGTGTCCTGGCCAAGATCACATTCAGTCTGACTACAGCCAGCTGACCTCTAAACATGTGAAAGATCCAACATAAGTACAGATGCCTACCACATAACCAACCTACAACTATGTAAAGATGCATTAGCGAGGCTCAATTGAAATTAGATATATAGTCTAGCTGAATCATAGACCAAAGGAAAAAAATGTTTCATGTAACTGAGGTTATATGGTTATTTATTGCACAGCAGCAATGAATAATGAACAGTTATAAGGTTTGGTAGTGGTAGCTATCATTGTAATTTGTCTCAAGAAATTTAGGACATCTATAAAATATTTTGTGATCAGGAAGTAATAAGATATGATAACACATAATTGCCAAACTTTACATGTCAAGTTAAAGAGCTCTGATTTGATACTACAAACAGTTGAATTCCCCATAAGTTGTGGTCAGTGTAAATATAGCTCTATGAGTATTACTTCAAGCCAAAGATAAATGAGATCCCCCCAAATAAAGCATATAGCAATAATAAAAGAATGAGCCAAGGAGAAAGTTCCATTAACATTTGTTTTTAAAGACAAGAATTTATTGAAGTGGAGATTATAAAGTGAATCAGAATGTATGATAGAGAAATACAAAGAACTCAAATAACCATAACATAATGGAAATCCAACAAACAGAAATATCAGTTAGAAGTGAAATTGCTATATAAATAGGTAATGTAATAGAAAAATTTTAACCTTATCCCATCCCATTCCAAACTGAAATAATAAGAGAAATTTAAAATGTGAAAAACCCTTACAGAGCCCCAAAATAAAAAAGACAAATATTGACAGAACTAAAGGGTGAAATAGATGTCTGTACAGTAATATTTGGAGACATCAGAACATCACTTTCAAAAAAGGATAAAACTGACACAGAAGATCAATAAGAAAACAGAGAACTTGAATAAAATTATAAATGAACTAGTCCTAACAGACATATACAAAGCAATGCATCCAACAACAATAAAATACATTTTCTTTTAAAACACTTGTGATAATTCTCTAAGGTAGGCCACATGTTAAGTCACAAAATAAATTTCAATAAATTTAAGAAGATTGAAATTATACAAAGCATCTTCTCTGACCACAATGGAATGAAACTAGAAATCAATAACTGAAGGAAAACTGGAATATCCACAAATAAGCGGAAGTTAAACAAACCATTGTTAAACAATGAATGTTTTAAAAAATATTAGAAGAGAAATTAGGAAATATCTTAAGAAGAATGAAAATGAAAACACAACATACCATAATGTGTGGGTTGCAGTGAAGGCAGTGTTTAGAATGAAATTGATAGCTATGAATGCTTGTATTAAGAAGAAATATCTCAAATCATTAAGCTGACTTCATGTTTGGAAAAACGAGATAGGAAGAGCAAATTCATCCTAAAGTAAGGAGAAGGAAAGAAATAAAGCCTAGGGCAGAGATAAATGAGATAGAGTATGGGAAAACAATCAAGATATGCAAAGAAAACAGGATTTTTTCGAAGAGTCAATAAAATTGACAAACACTTAGCTAAACCAATGAAGAAAAAAAGAAAGAAGATGCAAATAACTAAAATAAAAACTGAAAGGGGGATATTCCAACAGATCTTAAAGAAATTAAAAGGGTTATTTCACAATGCTATGAATAATTGTATGCTAACCTATTAGATAATTTAGAGGAAATGGAAAAATTCCTAGAAACACATAACTTACCTAAACTGATTCAGGTAGTATTAGAAGATCTCTATAGACACATAACAGGTAAAGAAACTGAGTAAGTAATCCAAAACATCCCAAAGATGAGAAGTCCAGGACCAGATGGCTTCACAGGCAAATTTTACCAAACATTCAAAGAAGATTTAAAATCAATCTTTTTCAAGCATCTTCAAAAAATTACAGAGGAGAGAACTCTTCCTAACTCATTTTATGAAGCCAAGAAAATCTTAGCAGCCTTTGTGGAATAAATGGGAAAGTCAATCCTCAAATTCATATGGAATTGCCAGAGTCCTTAAATATCCAAATCAATATTACAAAGGGAAGATAAAGTTGGAGGGCTTACAATTCCTAATTTCAAAACTTATTGCAAATCCACAATAATGAATGCAGTGTGGTAAGTACCATAATGATAGACACATAGACCAATGGAATAGAATGGAGATTTCAGATATAAACACATACCTCTATGGCCAATTGATTTTTGACAATGATGCCAAGTACGTTAGCTGGGGACAGAATGGTCTCTTCAACAAATGGTTTTGTGTAAACTGGGTATCCACATGCAAAAAAATAAAAATAAAGTTAGACCCCTGTCTTACATTATGTACCAAAATGAGCTCTAAATGGGTCAATGGCCTAATTGTAAGAGATAAATCAAAAAAATTTCTTGAAGAAAATATGGGGGGAACCTTTATAACCTTGGATTTGGTACTTATTTCTTAGCTATGATGCAGAAAACACAAAAAATAAATAAAATGGACTGTCAGAATTATAAACTTATGTTCATCAAAACATACTATCAAGACAGTGAAAAGACAACCTACAGAATGAGAGAAAATAATTGAGAGCAATATATCTGCTAAAGTTTTAATATTCAGAATATATAAAGAACTGCTACAAATCAACAACAAAAAGATAACCCAATTTAAAAATTAGCAAAGGACTTCAATACATATTTCTCTAAAGAAGATATACAATTGTCCAATAAGCACATGATAAGATTCTCACCATCATTTGTAAATAGAGAAATGCAAATCAAAATCACAATGAAAAAACTTTACACGCACTAGCATGGCTATTATTAAGAAAGAAAATGACAATTACAAACATTTATACATTGCTGGTGACACTGTAGAATGGTGTAACGACTCTGGAGCTCAGTTTCATTTTTCCTCAAAAAATTGAAAAGAGAATTATCATATAATCAGGTAATCCTATTTCTCGGTATATACCCAAAAGAATTGAAAGAATTGATAGCAGGGACTCAAACATATATTTGTACACCAATGTTTATAGTAACATTGTTTACAATATTTAAAAGCTCAAAACAACCCAAGTGTCCATCAACAGATGAACGGATAAACAAAATGTGGTATATACATACAATGCAATATTATTCAGCCATTAAACAGTATGAAGTTCTGATGCAATGTGACAATATGAATGAACCTTGAAGACATCGTGTTGAGTGAAATAAGCCATTTGCCAAAGTACAAATAATGTATGATCTCACTAATATGAAACAACTAGAAGAAGAAACTTCATAGAGACAGATGGTGGTACATAGCTTATGAAGACCAGGGGTAGCAGGATGGAAATAGCTTCTGTTTGAGATGATGAAAAAGAAGGGGTGTTTTAGTCTGCTAGGCTGCCAAAAGCAATATACTAGAAATGGTTTGGCTTTTACAATGGGGACTTACTAACTTACAAGCTAGCAGTTCTGAAGCTGTGAAAATGTCCAAAACAAGGCATTATCAGGCAATGCTTTTACTCCAAAGACTGGCTGCTGGTGATCCTGGACTCCTGTGTCATATGGTAAGGCACATGATGATGTCTGCTGGTGTATCCATTCTCTTCTGGATTTCCTTGCTTTCAGCTTCTGGCTTCCATGGCTTTCTCTTTCTTGCTCTTGCCCTCTCTTTGTCTCTCAGTATTCATCCATTTATAAAGACTTCAGTAAGATTAAGACCCACCTTGGGCCCAGCCTTAACTGAAGTTACCTAATCCAAAGATTATACATACAATAAGTTTACTAAGAGGAATGGATTAATTCTAAAAATGTAATTTTTCTGGGTTCCATATAGTTGTAAAACATCACAAAATATAATGGATATCAGTGATGGTAGCAAATTGTTGTGGATATAAATAACACTAGCGAATTGTACACTTGAATGTGGTTAAAAAGTGAAACTTTGTGCTCTATATTAGTTAATAAAATAAAAAGTTAAGAAAATAATAGGAAAACACTGCATTGTGGTTGTGACAAAGGAAAAGACACTGGTATATTCCACAGGCTTTAAGGAATATCTCTATACAAAATTTCTATGATGATGATGAGGATCATGACTCTCTTATTCACTGTGTATCCATTCCTAGAATATTTATATGATTAATAAATAATGGTTGCAAGATATATACATGTGTGTGTGTATATATAAATATATATATATGGAGGGGGATATATCCATATATCACCTTAGTCAGTTATTTGAAGTGACTGGTACCAAAATTACTTAACACTAAAAGCCCAATTTTTTTGTTGTTGTTGACAACCTATTGATGAATCTCTCAAGGATATTATGGTTGTTTTGGGTCCAAGAAGACTCAGACATGAATGCAGATATGGGGAAACTGAAAATGGATCCCTTTTCCATATAAATCTTAAAAGTGTTTTATAAGAGGGAGGTGGCTGTGGCTCAATCAGTGGGGCTCCCGTTTGCCATGTGGGAGGCCCCGGGTTCGGTTCCCGGGGCCTCCTGGTGAGGGCGGGCCCACCTGCGCGGCGTGGTTGGCTGACCCAGCGAGCACAAGCAGCAAGGGGGGGATAAATGAATAAATAAATAAAATCTTTAAAAAAAAAAAAAGTGTTTTATAAGAGCTGCCTTGAATCTTTTATGAGGTTTTCAGTGCCCTACCCAATCAGAGATTGATTTTTTCCAATATATTTTTTTATTTTTTAAAGATACTTAGATTACATAAATGCTACATAAAAAAGGGGGATTTTCATATGTTCTGCTCCCTATACTTTCCACATTTTCCCACATTAACAACATCCTTCATTAGTGTGGTACATTCATTACAATTGATTAACACATTTTGGAGCATTGCCACAAAGCATGGATTATAGTTTACATTGTAGATTACACTCTCTCCCATACAATTTTGTAGGTTATGGCAAGATATGTAATGGCCTGTATCTGTTGCAATGTCATTCAGGACAATTCCCAAGTCCTGAAAATGTCCCCGTATTATACCTGTTTTTCCCTCTCCCTGCCCTCATAACCTCCACTGGCCACTGCCTCCACATCAATGATATAAGTTCTTCCATTGCTAGAAGCACAATAAGTCTATAAAAGAACACCAGTAACTTTGGTCCATAGTTCATTCCCCAATCCTGAGAATTCTGGGATCATTATACCCACTCTCCTCTAATTGAGAAGGGGCTTTGGTCCCATAGGGCAGATGGATGGAACTGTCTTGCTTGCAGTTTTAGACTGTCTCAGTTCCTGGAGATGGTCATTGTCCATCATCACCTCCTTATTATTTGTCTCCAGTCTAATGAACTGGAGAGCAGGTGTTGCAACTCCGTTGATATTCAGGGTACAGCTGGTACATGGACAGCCGAAAGACTTAAATCTCTTGGACATACACCTATCAAATCTTGTACTAATTATACATTCAAATAGAAGGGTCAGAAGAGACATGTGTAGGGAAAACCACAACTAAGTCCAATTCTGTCACACTGGGGGGCATAAATTCCAAAGTAAGGCCCACTGGCAAGGCACCAAACTCCTGATCTATCTGTCCTAGCTATAGTGTCTGGATGTCACTGATTTTAAGGCATCCTTTCTGACCTTTTATTCCTATACTTCTGGTGGTACCCTTACTGATTTTCCACTATACCCTATCCTAAAGGAGCTCCATTATCAGTGAGTCATAATTCACTTTCAAATTGTCTCTGTTAGTAGATGATCTTAATTTCACAAACTTTTGTCCATAAAATTCATCTTTTATGTGTGCAAAAAATATTTCTTAAGAGGGAGTAATGTGCAACCCATGCTTAAAATTATCTTGAACTACATTATTGTTGCAAATTATTTATGATTTAACATTTCTTGTTTAACAGTATTAACACTGAAATTTTGATTAGAACAGTAGATATGAAATTACAAAATGTGGTCCAAGTTGTTTCTAAGATTTCTTTAAGAGGCAGTAAATATTTATTTCCACTATATTAAGTTTAAAACAGAACCAGAAGGCAAGAATTAAAGTTTTGTTTTATGTCTTGCTTACTTAACAACCCATTACATTTAAATATATTATTCATGGGACTCAATTAAATATTTTAAAAAACTCAAAACTTTAAGACATAAAATTAGGGAAAATTTATTGTTCATTTGCAATGGTTATGAAGCAAAATTGCCAGTTTGGTATATGGTATTGACTGTTCTGTCAAATAATCCTCTTTGAGACATTAATGTTTATTCTATCCCCATTTTTCTATGTCTGAATTATTGGGGATCCTTTGGGATAAGGGGATAACATGATCCTTCAGTTGACTAAAATGCTTCATTTACTTATGAAGTTCATTTTATTCTTTTCTAACTAGCCATTATCATATATAGTAGTACTTCCTGGTGCCTGTTTGATTAGAATTACAACTCAAGGTGGTATGATTGTGCATGTAATACATTTAGATTAGATTACTTTTGACATGGTGTATTAGTTAGGGTTCTCTCAGGAAACAGAATCAACAGGAGTTATCTGTCAATAATATGAGATTTTTAACGAGTCTCTCACACGATCGTGGGGATGCACAAGTCCAGGTTCTTCAGGCAGGCTGCAAACCAGTGGCTCCGATGAAATTCTGATGAAAGGTCCTTGATGAGTTTCTGGGAGAAGTTGCCTGTCCAAGGCTAGCTGGGAAATTCTCTCTGAATGTTGAAATTACTTTCCCTTTTAAGTCATTCAACTGATTGGATAAAAGCGCCACCCATTGATGATGTAATCTCCTTGATTGATGCAGATGCAATCAGCCATCCATGCAGTAAACTCACTAGTAATTGAAGTCCATAAATGCTCTTGTATTACAATTAGCCCAGTGCTTGCTGGAACAAACACCTGGACACAATTACCTGGCCGAGTTGACATATTAGCCTAACCATCATACATGGGAATATACATTTTTAAACATTCTTATATAATAAGGTCAAAGTTTGAGAAACACTAGAGCTGAAGTTTCAATTCTTGGATAATTCCAAGCAATTAGAATTTTGAGTTTAAAGTTACTCTTAGGAGCAAAATTCATGCTCATGTCATCATTTTTGATACCAAAAACAAACATGACAGCAGAGGAAGATAAGCCTCTCTAGGTACATAGCACAAGAATATCTGGAAACTTCATTTCTTCTTACAAATATTTTCATATCTAAAAGTGAGCCTTGAAATGTAAGGAAGATGATGCTCCTTCCTTCCAACTGGAGAAAAGAGCCATTTATCTTTCACATTTTTCTATCTTCCTCATTTATTGTTATCTATCTTCCTTTCTGCTTATTTCAGCTACCAAATCCACTGATAGCTTCCTCCCTCTACTTCATTTTTTCAGTCATCTATCTGAATCTTGTTCTTTTACTTAGGATGACTATGAATCTAGCAAAATAATTATTACATATCTTAGTTAAGATTTCAGCTACTGGGTCCAGATGGCATGAATTCAATCCCATGTCCCTTATCAAGCTGTGGTCTTGATCAAGCTTCTTAAGACATAATCATGTATGCTGTACTCATTAATGAAAAAAACATCTGGCTCAGAGTAAGCACCATGCATATCTCAGCCTCTGTTTTATGAGTGTTATGAAATTACTTTTTCTTACTGTGCTTTTATTTGTCTTCTGCTGTCATTGCTTTCCTTTTTTAGATAATCTGGTCAATTTTCCCATTGTAATTTAGTTCATTTTTTCAAAATAAATAAATGAAATTATCATATATATGCTATTTTCTTACATAATTCCACATTTATCTTTTGTTTTAAATATTGAATTAAAATAAGCTGGTGATATTGCAAGGAATGTGGGAAAACCCTCCTCTCTTCTTAACATCTTAAATGAGTTTTAAGATAAATGTAGATAGGGTCATTAAGGCTCCATGTGAGAGGTGTTAAAAGAGTAGAAAACATATGCAGAGAAAAGTACAAATTCCTAAAGTACAGACTGGACAGTGAAGAATTCAAAATTATGTAATGGATGTGCTACAAATTTAAGTGGAAAACATCAGGTTTCAAACCAGGTTGTCTGAGATGCAAACGTTCAGAAACTTTTATGAGAGCTGTGAGCACAGCTTTTAATGTCTAGAGTCTGCAGCCACACAACCTAGAATCAACCCCGCCATCTAACATTGTTGTGACATCTAACAAGACCTTTGATATCTCTGAGCTTTATTTAATTGCCTGAATCCAGAAATTATAAAACAATCTACATTTTAGGGTTGCTATGAAATTTAAATAATTTAATATGTACAAAACATATATTTCCTGCAAGAAGAGTACTTACTACTAGGTTTCCAATGTTTGGAAAATATTCGTTAAAATTTTACGTTTAGCCATAACAAAGCTGCATAACTTTATTAAAACATTAATTTCCTTTTCTGGGTGTCTAAAATAATATCATCACTACTATGGGTGATCCTGGTTTTCCCATGGTGAACAGAGGCTAGGATGAATATTTTTACACATCTTTAAAAAAATTAAAAAGAGACAAATGAATAAAATTTGAAGAATGGAAGCAAAACAAGGGGTCATGTGACAGGAATTAAACAGTTCCTTGGTTATGAAAAGTTGGGGAACCAGAGCTGTGAAAAGCAGAAAAATGAGGGCATTTGGATAAGAAAAATGAAATGAAAGTTTTAGTGGAAATAATTTGTCACATCAAGCAAATAAATCAATATGAAAACTCTCATTTACCCAGTCTAAAAAGTCATGGTAGAAAAGCTTAGGAAAGTAAATTGCCCTCATGGTTGGAGGCCATATAAACTAGGTTATAAATTTTGAAACTATTCTATTGGCAAAATAGGAAAATTGGAGGCATAGAAGAATGAGAGCAGCTTCTATTAATATTTTTTCAGTACCTAATACCTAAGAACAAAACACATTCAGATATATTTAACAGTATTTTGCCAGCATTATTTTTAAGGCATATTGTCCAAAAGACTTTGAGATTAACTGTAATCATGTGACTACTTCTTTCAAGATATCAAAGCCCCATTGAGGACATCTGGTTTTCTGTTCCCTGCACTTAGAAACTCAGTGGAGACTTTGTAGTTTCAACAAAACAAAGACTGGCACTGTGGTCATTCCAAATATGACTCAACAGTGTCTGTAGACTTTGCATTTCCTTTCTTAAAAAATAATCAATGGTTTTTTAAATCTGCATGAGACAACATCAAATTAGGAAACCCAAAGATTTGGATTCTAGTACTTCCTCTGCCAAACATATATGTTGATATTGGTCAGTTAGTTTAGATATAATTCTGAATACAGATATTTGCAAAAGAGTGGGATCAAGAAGAAATCTTTTCAAATTTCTTTATTTTATATTCCTAAAACACAGAATATAATAATCTTCTCACACAATATTTAGTACTTAATTTTTAAATAAACTGTGTCCATTAGGTGGAAAAAAATAGCACTTTGGCTAAGATATCTTTGTGAGTTTTGTTGTGAGAAATATTAACTTATAAATGCCAGCAATTCAGACTGAGATTTCATAAACGCCAATATCACAAATGACTACTCTTGGAATTTTTAAGTGGATCCTGACTGGTCTTTACTGAGTTTCCCAAATTCAGTGATCTTCTCTGCTCTTCATTCTTTCCCTCCTTGACATTTTATCTGACTTGCCATACTTTGAAAGGAAATATTGACTTGAAAAATGTGATGTCTTAAATTAAAATATGGATACTAATTATGGTTTTAAAGTTAATATTTGAGATACTCACATAACATTCAAATTCTCTGAAACTGCCCCATAATCTTTTATTGTCCACTATTCCTCCTGGTATTTCTGCTAAAGCTTGTTCTAGTCAAGCATGACATTTGATGTCCCTCATAAATATACGATGACAGCTCCATTTTCTTATATTTTTTTCACAACAGCTTAATGCTTTTTTCTATTCTATAACCTCAAATCTCTAATATTACCTGTGGAGAGAGTACCAAGTTAAAATGCCATCTCCTCATAAAAGTCTTACTAGACTTCCTCAGTCACATAACTTGTTTATTTCCAGGCTCTACAGTCTCTTTCTCCTTAGTTTAATTAAACAATGTAACCTCTAAATATATCCTTGTCTTATTTTTTATTTAACATCATTTTTTTTCATTTGATCATATTATATCTCTTGAGATATGTAAGACAAATCAGTGTTGTTCTCCTTTGTGCACTTAAAGGTGTGGGGGGGAGGCAGTTTCACTGAGAGCCATGAGTGTGGTACAGGACCAGAATGCAAGCCTTCATGCTCCTTGGCAGTGTCCCTGTAACATCCCACCCCCATTGCCATGAAAAGCATCAGACTCCAACCATCCAGGTAGAGCCAATACATTGCCAAGAGTAATAAACAGGTAAAGGGAAGTCACTGACATGGTCAGTACCTGTGCTGACTATGAAATGGATGTCATTGATTGGATGGGTCAACAAAGAAATAAGCACTTTTTACGTATATTTGAAAAATAATTGTGGGGGAAGGGTTAGACAATGAGGGAGTAAGTAAAAACCAGAGGGAAAAAGAGTCACTGACGTTAAGAGTCAGGGAAGGATGAAGAATCAGGAGATGTGCCAGGGAAAAATGCAGAGTTGAAAGGAAAGCAAAGAACCATGTTATGGATAAAGATTACTTTAACAGTATTTTATCCCATAATAGAGGTAGAGTTGGAAATTAGTGGGTATTAAAATAAGAATATAGAAGGCTAATAACAGGATTTACTGTATGACTATGGGAGTGAACATCTAAAATGATTAAATATTACTGAAAAAGTATTAGGCAACCAGTCACTTAATAAACCAGCATATTGGAAAGATCCTCTTTGTGGAAGTTAAAACTATCAAGAATTATGGCAGTAATGGTAGAGTTACAGTAGTCAGAAGCCAAAACCTTAAAGGAATGATGTGGAATGATCTTGTAAACCAAAGATGACTAAGAATGAAGGGCTGAAAGTGGCATAATCTGACTGAGGTTAAGTAGTAATGATAAACAATGAAAACTAAAACCTCTTTTCCAGGCCCATTGGCATGAGAACTATGATAGAAAACAGCACCCACTTAAGTGGAATCAGGAACCAGAGTGGAGTACCAAGAAATAAGCATGATAAATGCAATAGCCACACAAGAGATTGAGAATGTGAGTGATTCTGCTTATTACTGTCCCAAGATCCAGAAGTACAATGAAAAAGAATGTGTAGGCATGAAAATTAAGTTCAGAAGGGGAGTTCACAGAGCAGTAGGGGAATATAAGTACAAATTTAAACAATCTCATAAATTAAAGAACAGTCCCTAATTTGAGAAACATTCATTCAAACTCTTCAAATCTTCGAACTCACAATGTCCTGGATTTGTTGCTGGATTTCGTGAAATAACATAATCAACTAGAACATGACTTCAGAAGACAAAGATAGAACATTACTTGGTGCATAATGAGGAGCCAATAAATATCTGCTAAATTTAAATGAATTTTGAATAAAAAATGCTTCTGTGGATGTACCTGGCTTTCAATGTCTGTTTCAGAGATTGCTAGATATCCACTAAAATCCTTACCCTCTTCAGGAGTAACAGAGTTACATCGGTTCATGGCCTCCCAAGCAGAGCTCTTAGGTATAGCAAAAATAAGATAGAAATCTGGTAGACAATTTCTCAGACTTCCTTATATATATCTATTTTGATGAACTTCAAACGCCAGTGTTTTGAATTTTGATGGTAAATTTGAATTCATATCACTAACTGAAAAAAACAAAAAACAAACAAACAAAAAAAAACATCAAACACTCTGGTTAGTGGATTTCTAGCAGGCTCTGACAAAGCTATCTGGAACCAGAAACATGCACAGAGAATTTCTTACTGAAAATACCCCAGCCCTCTTTGCAACTAAGTGAAGTTCAGTGACTAAGTTCTTATTAAATGGTTGTAGGCAGAAAAGATATGTATAAGTTCCAAGCTGAAATCTAAATAGATAGATCTAAATAAATAAATAATCTACAAGTTTGTTTCTTCTTCTTGCCAACTGAAACCAGACTGGTGGTGTCACAACTGTAGATAACAGAGCCCTTTGGAAAGACTTTACAAATGGTGGTGTACATATGTATAACATGATGTTAAATTAAATTATGATTCGTTCTGGGGTAGAAACCATAATTTTTTATTTCTAACAAGCTCCCTGGAGATGCCAATGATACTAGCACATGGATCACATGATGAATAAGAAAACATTGTGGAAGGTAAAAAAAAGATAGAAAGGAAACTGAACTCATGAATCAAGAAGAGAAGATGCACTACCCTTTGAACCTGGATCATGTAAATGAGTCTGGCACATCAAAAAGAATAAACTCCTTATATGCTAAACAACTCTTTCATTGGGTCTCTCTTTTATGGACCCCTAATATTACTCCAAGTAAAAGCATAACAACAAAAAACAAAAAACAAAAAATAAAACAAAACAAAACAAATCATGATACCACTCTCCTCTTTGTGTGAATATATTATATTTCTGGGAGTGTAATTGGATTTCCATTATTATATAAAACATACAAAGATGAAATTGCTTCCTGGATATTTTGTGTATTTTCTAATTAATGATATAGTTTGTATTGATGTATAATTAGTAAAGATCAGACATTGCCTCTTCTACCGTAAAGGATTTACAGATCAGGGTCTGACCTTCAGATTTACAGCACACATTGGAATCTATTAATGACTAGAAATGGACTTCTTTGCATGGTCCAGCTAATTTTTACCAAATATAAAAGGACCTGGAACATAAACCAGAGAATAAGTTTAGTAATTGTTTGGGAAAATGCAATTAGAGAACAGGCCTAATATGTACATTGTTATTATCTACTGCTGTATAACAAATTGCCAAAAATTCAGCATCTTGAAACATTTCTCATATTATCTCACAGTTTTTGTGGATCAAGAGTGTGGGCACAACTAAACTCCATGAAACCCTGGGTACTTCTGTGGTGTGTCACAAGGCTGCAATGAAGGTCTGCAATCAGCCAGAGCTATGATCACATCTCAAGGCTCTCTAACTCATGTGGTTGCTGGCAGAATTCAGTTCATTGCAAGTTGTTGGACTGACAGGCTCAGTTCTTGCTGGGTATTGGCTAGAGGCTGCCCTCAGTTCCTTCCTATGTGGGCATCTCCAAGCTTTGCTTCATCAAAAGCCATAAAGAAATAGAGTCTGAGAGCAAGACAGAAATTGGAATCTTATGCACATAGCCGTAGAAGTGACAATCCTTACATTTTCCATATTCACTTGGTTAGTAGGTAAATATATATCTCACCCACACACAATGGAAGGAGATGCCACAGATGTGTATACCAGGGGCAAGAATAATTTTGTGAATTTAGAGTCTCTTTAGGATCACCCTAATCATTAGTCAATATATGAATTTCTGCAAAAAACTGTCCTCATAAAATGTAAATTACAATAGGAGGTATTTTGTTTTTGTTTTTGTTTTCCTGAGGAAAGAATCATTAACAGACAGTCTCACAAAATTTCAGTGATTATTGGGATTTAGATAATCATAATTGATTGTATTAGAGTGTCCATCCACCTCCACACTGTCACTCTAAGTTTTAAGTTATGTGGTTTATTTCCATTTTTCTATGTACATGCACAGTTTATTTAAGAAAATGGTTTATCTACTACACTTACTTTTGTTTTCTAAAGTATCAAAAAATGTTCTTAATTTAAAATTTTAAGTAGAAATATTTTAAATGAAAAAATATCTCATGAACCCAAGTTTTAATGGGAATGATTTGCAATATAATGTTACTGATATATGTGTAAATATAAAATGTGTTATAAATGCCTTGTAATTATAGCACTTATATAAATGAAAAGCTAAACGCAAATTTGCAAACATAACTGCAACAACATCATTAAAATTTAAATTAATATGTAATTTAAAGTGACTATGTGTTTATATTTTAGTAAAATTGACACATGAATAATACACAGATGTGTAGCAAAAGTAATTTTGTCTTTGGCACATTGAGGTTACTACCAATTTTCTCTTTTGAAACTATTGAAAACCATTATTGTGTACCTCCCAATCATTTGACATCCACTTGATACAAATGTTTTCCTCCTTTACCAAGTTCATATCTGCATACTTCTTATATTGCCAACAGAGTGTAGCAGTGGTTGGCGTCACCATGGTAGCAACCATTCTCTGGCAATGAAATTATGTGGTCATCTAGATGTTAGTTAGTCATCAGAAGACCCATAATGTGCTAAAATGTATTGTTATTTATCATCCAATTGAAAACATTAATTAAGCATTTTTATAGAAACCAATATGCCCCAGTGTTAAGATGTGTAATTTATTTTCTTCAAATTCTAAGCACTCAATCATAACAACCACCACAAACACTTAAAGTTTCTGCTCTGTTCCAATGACTCTACAACTGATTTGGGATGTATTCCTATATAAAATAAACAAGGATACTTACTTTCTTGGATTTTACATTTTAATAAGGGACATAGTAGGAAAAAAATCATGTAACTAAAATGTACATCTTTTACAAGATGATAAATTGTATTAAAATAAGAAAGAATAAAAAAAAGATAAGGAGATTGGGAAAGCTATGAGAATCCTTAAAAAATTTAGTGATTTGGGAGGCCTCACTAAAGGGAGACTTAGAGCAGAGTCTTTAAGAGATGAAACTATTAGCCAAAAAACAGTACTAGAAACATAGTTTAACCAGAATAAACAGTTGATGCTGGAACCTTAAATTGCAAGACTACCTGGTATGGTTAGGGAAGAGCAAAAAAATTCATTGTCTCTGGAGATGAGAGAACCAGGGTGTAAGTAGCAAAAAAACCAAAGAAGCAATAAAAGGTCAAATCAATGAAAAGATTTTGGATTTTACTCTGAAGGAAATAGAACCACTGCAGTGGTTTATGCAGAAGAGTGGTCTGATTTTAGTCAAGTTTTATAAGGAGACTTTGGTTGCTGTGTAGCAAATAGATTAAGCAAGAAAAGATTAGAAGCTGCAAGAATTATGAGAGTCCATTGTTGTTTTCGAGGCAGAGGAAGATAGCAGCTTAGACCAGAATGGTAGAGGAATTAATCTGAAAATAGAATATAGATCGAAGCCAATACTTTTTTCTATGTAAGATGTGAATTTGATACCACCATTTATTGTTCTCCAGTATTTTCAGTTTGGGCAGGTGGAAAAATGGATTTGACTAGGAATGGCTGCATATAAAGCATGATTGGAAAAATATCAGTCTTTAATTGTGAAGTTTCCTATTAGAAATTTAGAGGAAGATATCAAGAATCAGTCTCCCAATCAAATGAAAGTTCTGGGTAGATACCTAAATTGAGAATAATTAGCTTGAGGATAATATTAAAAGCCATAAAATCCTTTTTTTGAATTGGATAATTTCAGCATAGCAAAAGGAATGAAAATGCTTGTGTGAACTTTGGTGCCATTAACACATGAGTGTCCAGAAGAATCTCAGCTAATATTAATTATTGGGGGATTGAAACATTTTAGATAATCATTGTATTTCCACAAATGTTTCTGCCAAGAGGAATTTCATAAAATACAAGGGAAAATTTTTAACCTTTATCATCTCATCTCCGTTACCATTTCTCATTTCCACATTTCTCTTTTCTCCAATCCACAAAATTCCCTTTGCTCTATAAGGTAATGAATGCTAAAGTATATCAACAGGTAGTAATGTCAAACTTGTGGCAAGTCAAAAATGCTTGTTGATATTTTAAGTTACAAAACAGAAAAATATTGCCACATTATCAACAGGACATGCACTTTGAGAGGTTTTCCAGTAAAGAATATGGGCTTTATATAAACCTTCCAAATTTTTATTGATAGAGTTGGAAGGTCCATCAGTGGTGTTACTCCCAGAGTCTTGCTCATGAAAAGCTTCCATAGAGGCATTGGATGGGTTTATCCCATAGTTTATATAGAGTCATTTGATCCATAGGAAAACAATCATCATCATTTTGGTTTTGGGAGATGGACTTTTTTTGCCCAGTCCCTCATGGTCTGGCTCTTAATGCTCAAACTAATTAGTTAACAATTCCTGGAGCAGAATGTAAATTTAATGAGCTGACATAAAAATATAAATCTACAACAGAAAATGTGTACCCTGGTCATTATACAATAACTTTCTATCCAAGGACTTGCATCTCTGGTATTTGTTATGGCCTCAAATATTGATGGCCCAAAACATCCTTTCTCATACAAAAGTGTGCCTGTCAGGCAGGCTGGCCTGAGTGTCTTCAAAAATAATCAGTGAACCATGTCCCTGCATTAAGATTGTGCCAACCACTATCTTTATATCAATGTTATGGGATAATAACTACAATAACAATAAATCTTCTTTGGTCCTTGGTTACACTCTCCCCCCTTGTGTTTGTTCACTCCTCAGTCTTGAGAGATTTGGGATGATGAATATTCTCACTGCTTCAGGCCAAAAGGGGACTTAGAATTTCTGTATATTATCCCTATATGCTTTCAAGGGGCAGATGAAGTGCCACATTACATGTTTCACAATAAGGTACCAAATTTCAAATAGGGGCTTAATTATCTGATATTTATGGCCCTTTAAGCTTATAGGTTTCCTGGAGTGACTTTGAGGTGGCTTTTAACTATAAGGTATGATTCAGATTCAGTAGCGCCAGAACAAAATTGTTAACAAAATGGATCAGTAATAAATAAAAAACATATTATTAGACTTGGATCAGAAACAGGGTGAAGAAAATCCCAGACTAGCATAAAGTACCAAGAAGGAGGTAAAGATCTAGATGTAACAGAATCTGAGAAGCTGCAATTCAAAGAATAAGAGTATGGAGTTGTTTTGGGCTCCCACAAATCTTCCTGCACTTGATATAATGTCATCTATATGATTTTGTCTCAAAATTAGCTGGAATTCTGTGCTTTGTGCTCATTTTCCTGGCTTCCCTAACATTCCTACTGAGAAAGGTTTATATTATCTATGTCAGGATGAGCACATTTATTCTTCTCTATCAATCAATTTTATTAAAACACTTACAGAAATTTCAAGTGGAATATTCCATTGCTCCAACTCACGTTTTGTTGTAACATAAATTTCTTGTGATATTTTTAACTTCTGCATTCCTCAGAGTGTAAATCAGAGTGTTGAGTAAGAGTTCCCCAATAGTGTAAAACACGGACACCATCTTATCCACTAGAAATATGGTTGGAGGATGAGTGTATATGAATATACAAGGAGCAAAAGTTAAGATGACCACAATGAAGTGGGAAGTGCAGGTGGAGAGGGCTTTGTTTCTTCCTTCGGCCCTCTGGTTACTCAGAGAATGTAAGGGTAAAATATAGGAGATGATCAGGATTATGAAACTTACCCTACATATGGCCCTACTCTTAAAGACTATGAGTAGATTTATGACATAGGAGTCCATGCAGGCAGGTTTCAACAATGGTTGCATATTCACAGAGCTAGTGATCAATAACATTAGGATCACAGAAGGGTAATTTCAAAGTCAAGATAATATGTGCTGAAGAATGAATAAAAGATCACACCCAGGCCAGATTCACAAATATAATACACACATGCCTGCTCATGATGGTTATGTACTACAGTGGTTACAAATGGCTACATAGTGATCAAAGACCATGAGGATGACAACCGAAATTTCCATGCACCCGAAGAAGTGGATTGCAAAGATCTGGACCATGCATTCAGTATAGGAGATAATTTTCTTCTCAGAAAATGCATCTATAATCACCTGGGTGTGGTGGTTGTGGAGAAACAGATATCAGCAAAGGATAAGTAGAAAATGAAGAGGAACATGGGACTCCCAAGCATCACACTATATTTGATGGTCAACACAATAAGTAAATTTGCTAACAGAATTGGCAAGTAGAGAAACAGGAAGAACACAAACACTAGTTTCTCCTTTAGAATATCCTGTATTAACCCAAACAAAATGAACTCTCACACTGCTATTTATATCCATGGTTACAATAAATAGAGAAATGTAGCAGCTGAGAAATAGTTTATCTGCAAAGGTAATTGAGGTAGCTGTGATTTGGCAAGGACAGAAGACCTGTGCTTTGGAAACCTCTCCTAGTTCTAATTCTATGTACACTGTATTTCAGCAGTTCCCAAAGTTTTCTATGCATTAAAATTACATGGGAATTATTTTTTTTAATGTTAATGACCATGCTTTATCTATGGAATCTTCCTGTGTGGAACCTAGATTTTTTTTTGAAAAACAAGCAAACAAACAAACATGTCATTGATTGTGCTCTCTGGAAAGGTCTAATATCTCCTGACTTTGCTGTTTTACCTTGAGTGAGTCACTTTAATGACTTAAAACTTTACTTGATATAAAAATTATAGATTCCTTTAGGCACTTATTAATTGTATGCATATGAACATGATATATATGCATGGATATTGTATCTCAACTGAAAGCTAATATATCTATGTATTCAAAATATTAAATATGCAGTTTTTCTTTTGAGAAAACTAGTTTACATCCATTATTTCTGACCTCTTCAATATTTTGGTTTGGTTATGCTTTAAGAAGAAATTATTACTCCAACTTTTGGTTCATTGTGGCCATAATTTTACTATCTCTGTCATTTAGAACAGTGACTATGAAATGATTGAGAAATGTTTGAATAAATCATTGGGACTGGCATTATAGAGGAAAATTGCTATGCATGCTAAATCTTACAAAGTTCATGCTAGATGCATGATATTGAGTTTCATTTCTTATTAATCCTACAAAGTGTACCACTTCTTACATCCATATAACCTGAAAAATGCCTTTACACAAATATGATTCTCTTACATGTATCTGCCACAGATAAATTTTTCTTCAAATATTTTTTGTTTAAGCATAATTATAAACATTTATTTTTGCATTTCACCAGGCAGATATTTTTCCATTGTTTTATTCTATTTCTTATACTATAGATACATATATATGTAAATGCAATCATCCTATATTATATTATGTATTTTGATTTTCATTTTGTTATTAACACCATTTTTACATGCAATTAAAGGAAATTCATAACATATTTATCCATTTCAGCACTTTCAAATTACCATGTAAACTTTTCATATTGTAATTTTAAAATTTATCATTATTCACTTGTTTTCAAATTGTCCTTCAAATATTTTTCAGTGAATAACTTCTCATTTTTACCCTTTACCTTATATTTTAAAATTTCATCAAAATAAATTTTAATGGGAATACTGATGCAAAATATTTGAATATCTTCAAAATTATTGATAACTATTGACAATCAGCCTTCCAATATTGTTTTATCAGTATTTATGAAAAATATTTCAATTATAGAAGTAATATATTCCCATAGTAAATTATCAAAGTTTAAAGTAAACCACAAGTTGAAAAATAAATGTCTTCTTCCAAAATTCATATTTTCTCAAGCACAGTCATACTTTTTCTTACACAGTATTATAGATATTTCAGTTTGTTCATACAAGTATTTGTATATTACCTTATTAATTTTAATGGTTTATATAATTATAGTAATATGACAGAGACTTTTAATAAAATTCAAAGTTCCACATAACTTTCCTTCCTTGTTTAGTAGAATTAAAATTTTGGTATTCAAACCTTTGTGTACTTGTGATAATAAATAATTTTATATGTTTTTATTTCTAAAATTTTGTCTGTATTGAATTATGCATATCTCTTCATTTAATTTTTATATCATTGACTTTTGAACTCATAACCCTACTTTTGTTCATTTTTATGCTTCAATTTACCAATTTTTTTTCGCATTGATGGTTATTGCTACAATTAAATCTTTATACTGTCCTGTCTAACAACTATGTCTGTTTTTTGGCAAATCACCAATCCACCAATTAATCAATAACATCACCAATTCTGTTAACATATATGTACTAAGAACTTACTCAGATCTGCAGTAGCTATAGTAAAAAATGGTTTTTAAACTCTTTATAATAAAATTGGAGGGATAAAAAAACACTCTAGATAAGATCAATAATTATACAAGTATTACACATGACTACATGAGGTAAGATAATAACAGATTAATGATTCCAAATCTGAAGGATTCCAAGAGAAATAATTGAATGGACAGATAAAGATGACAAATGAGAAAGAGATGGAATTATTGTGTTAAATGTGTGAAACTGAAGTTTCCAACTGTTTACATGGAATCAGGTATTCAGTAAGTTTAAAATGGGTTTTCTTAATCAGACTATTTCAAATTTAGCAACCTGCATTGTCAATTTACTCTAATAAAGCTATGTAATCAATAGAAAATGCAAATATTATTTCAGTCCAGCTGATCTCAGTAAGATCATACCAGTTTTGTTATTATAACTAAAATCTCTGTATGGCAGCTCCAATTAACAATGATAAATATAATAGATAAAATGAATTAATTATAACTTCATTTCAATATAATTTTGCATTGCTCATGGAGGAAAAATAAAAGCATTCTGCCCTTGACTGTTGTAAGAGGCACACTGAATTAAGAAAAATGGATAAAGATAGTAAGAAGGGAAGAAGCATACAGTATTTTACTTAAATATAGATATGATCTCCATTAAAGCTACATGTACAATAATTGAAAATTTTTAAGAGTTAAATTTGTGGACAGCCATGAAAGCCATATCATGCAAAACTATTTAGACTTGCTTTAAATGAGCAACGCAATGATTTACGTATATGAAGATAGGAAGGCAGCACTTGAACAACATGGATGCCTTCACAGAGACCAACACCACTTCAGAGTTTTATCACTGAATTCAGCCATGGTTTCCTAACACTCCTGACTGTCCTACCTCTATGATTTTGTAGACATCCCAGTATTGGAACGTGGCATTTTCTCTTCTTTAAAACCTTTAAATTTTAGTTGCTGAAATTTTAACCAATTTAAATTATATCTGGCTCCCAAAATCTATCTCAAGTACCAATGTTCTCTTTTTGTCACATATGAAAATATATCTCCGTCTACTATGAGCTTATATTTCTGTAATCCTAATTAAATATTTTGAAATGAACAAATTAATCCTTAATTATATAAATTATATGTTATTTTTGTACTATGAACTTATCATTAGACAGGTTTTAATTTTTCTTATTTTACTTTACAAACTCATTTTTTGTTAGGTATCTGTGACCGTATGTCTTGTTCTCTTTAAGATACAAAGCTTGACCCATAATGCAGAGAGTTGCACACAATACAATTAGGGTAGGACTGGGAAAGAATGTCACTAGCTTGCCACTCCATTGAATATCAAAACTACATGTCATAGAAAACACCAAATCTCATGCTTCCTTGTTAATTGCACCACAATAAAGGGAATTTGAGGGGCAACATAGAATGATGCCAACTGATATCTAATGTTCCTGTCCTTATCCCAATACCAATTTTGGAAAAGTTCATGATGGGACAAATATCAAAGCAGATAACTAGATATGTAATGAAAAATTGTGAAGGGAGGAAAGGCCAGAGATTCAATGTAGTCAGAGTAGAGTAATATAAGCAGCAACCAGGGAAGTTGGAAGGTAGAAGTGTCAGAGAATAGGACACAGAAAGACAAACAGAGGAAAGGGGAAAAAGAGTGTTAGCAAGAGTCATCTGACAAAGAACTCATCACAGAATTCAGGTTCTTTCCTCCTGATGCCCTGCACTATCACTTACCACCAAACATGAGAAGGCATGTGGTTGTGGGTCATGGGCAATGGTTTTTTGAAAGCCCAGGCCAATAGTAAAAAATGGTAGCTTTATCTTAGACCCTGTCCTTGAAACATTGCCACTAACCTTAAACTCTTCAAATAAGGAGGCTACCAAGAACAGAAACATCTTTGAGGCTGGCCTCAAAATGGTGTAGTTACTCTCCCATTTTGTAGTGTTGTGTTGTGTCCAAGGAATGCTTAGGAATCCTATAGCACCACAATCCTTCATTCTGGAAATACTTTCCAGGAAAACCATCATTTTTTACAAGGCAAACTGCTTAAGATGTCCATCATATCAGTCTTCTGGAAGTAATGCAAAGAAAATATATCAGATGGACTGAAAACATACCTCTAAGTGCAAATAAATGATTTCCAATAAGGTATATTTTTCATATCTGAAACATTAATTTACTTAGAAGTTGAATCATATGATGTCTAGATAAAATATACAAATTATAGTTAATTTTGCTTTATAAATGCTTTGTATCACAGAAGGTTAAGAGGAGTGGAGAATATGGGAGAGAAGAGATTCTTGCTGTGGTCTGAACTCACATGGATCTTCCCAGAAGCACTGGGTTAGACAAAACAGGAGGGTCCATGGCACAAGAGAGCCATAGTAGAGAATAGGAGAAGTTTCTCAATATGGTGCCAGAAAAATCTTTTATGGAAGAAAGTATTCTCTCTGATATACCACTGAGGCCTCCAATCTTTCCAGTTCCTCTTTTAGAGAAACATGAATTAAATGTTTCATTTTTTACTGCAGTGGATATTTAAAGTAATACCCAAAAATTTTATAATGCTTAAGGAAATCTTTCAGTCTCTGGAGCTTCAAGGAAATCTTTGCTCCCAACCCAGTTCTAAAGGATTTTCCAACCCACACAGAGGGTCAAAAGTAAACTATGGAGCCAATTATTTAAGTTGCAACTGACTCAGAATTGTGGACATGTAAAGACCATTCTTTTCTCTTTATGATTTGTTCAAACCTGTTGCTTCTACAGTCAAGGGAACTTTTGATATCAGATAAGGGCAGATATAGTTGAAATAATGTGTGTGTTAGAAATGAATCCTGGCCCTACAACCCATTTGCTATGGACATAAGGGACTTTATTAAACTTTCTTTTCAATTTCTTCCTTTGTAAAATTTTACTAGTAATACTAATTATTTATTGTAACTTTAATGTTATACTCTCCCATTTCTAATCCCATCTATGCTTTTGAATCAATGGAGAAAGAATAAGAGGTATTTTTTTCAAATCAGATCTTATGTGCCTGTAATGTATTTTTAATATCATCCATCTTGTCTTTCAATCCCATAAGGGCTATTAATTTTCTTTACAGGCTGTCAAATTGTTCTTTATGTTCTCCCAATGTCTTCTTTATGTCCTTTATTTCCTTAGTCATATATTCTTTAAATTGTTTGAAGTGATTTAGGAGAGTTGTGTGATTACCGCTGATTAATTTTATTAAATTCTATATCTCTTAAGGATATTTGGTTTGTTCATTTGGCTGGGCCATTTCTTCCTGTTTCCTAGTATGCTTGTAATTTTTTTATGATGTCTAGACATCTGAATATGTTGGTGTATTTACTCTGATTACTAATTTCTCTCACTTGCCTATTGCTTTTTTCCCCACATATCTTCTTTGATATTTAGTTCAACTTATTCTCAGTCTTTTAAATTGCCCAGCTTAAGTGTTCAAAATTGTGCCAGGGACTCACTAGTGGGGTGCAGATTTTCTCCCATGATTTAGATACAGAGTGTGAACAGTTTTTGCCCATGCAGTTTCCAGACGGGCCAGCAGATGGCACTAGTTAGTGCAGCTTTCCATGGAGATGTTTCAGTCTGCTTTTTTGTGTTCCTATTTTGAGTCTCCAGATCAGAGATTCAAAGTGGCCTCTGCTGGCCGAATTCACTGGAGGAAAACACCCCAAACTTCCTTCTCTTTTCCCTTGAAACAGCTGACAGGGAGGAAGATGTCTGTTCCCCTTTTTGTGTTGGCTTCATTTCATTCAACATAAGGTCTTTTTTTTTTTTTTTTCAAAAAAATATTTATTTACTTTTATCCATTTTAACATCCCCCTCCCGCCCTGGTTTTGCTTTTTTTGTGTCCATCTGCTGGGCAATTCTCTGTGTCTGTTTCCTGCCCTCTCCTCTCATCCTTCTCCTCCTGTCTTCACCAGAATTCAATCCTCAGAACCTCCAATTTGGGAAAAAGGTGGCCTACCACCTGCGCCACCTTAGTTCCAGGTTTTTTGGTGCATCTCATCTTGGCTCTCCCTTGTGTCACTCTCTTGTTACATCATCATCTTGCTGTGTGGCTTGGCGGTGCACCCATGCATGGGGTCTGATGGCCCACATGCCTTCTATATTTTTCTTTTTTTTTCTTTTTACCGGGAGGTCCCAGGGATCAAACCCAGGTCCCTCCCTATGGGAGATGGACGCTCAACCATTTGAGCCACATCCATCCCCCAGCTACATCTTTTAAGGTTGACCAAAGATACCCAGAGTTACAGTCATTTCCCATACAGGATGGACATAAAATAAATCAGACTTGGTTTATTACGAGCATTCTATAAACCAGACCTAGGGAAAAAAATTAGGTCTGGGGACACATGCATGGTTTCTAATATAGCGAATATTTAGCCTACTCTGATTATCACAAAATCAGGACAGCGAGAATATTCACATTCAACATAAGGTCTTTGGGGTTCATCCATGTTGTCACGCATGTCAGTCCTTCACTCTGTCTTACATCACATGTGTAGACCACATTTTGTTTATCCACTCTTCTGCTGATGGACACATGGGTTGCTTCCATCTTTGGGAAATTGTGCATAATGTCACTATCAGCATTTGTTTGCATATATATGTTCCTGTTCCTGCTTTAAGTTCTTCTGGGTATATACCTAATAGTAGGATTGCTAGATCATATGATAATTTTATACTTAGTTCCTAAGAAACTGCCAAACTGTCCTCCACAGTATCTTCATCAATCTACATTCCAACCTGCAGTGAATGAGTGTTCCTATTACTCCAAATTCCCTCCAATACTTGTAGTTTGCTGTTTTTTCAATAGTGGCCAGATTAGTAGGTGTGAAATTATATCTCAGTGTAATTTGGTTTGCAGTTCCCTAACAGCTAGTGATGTTGAGTAATATTTTAATTTATTGAACTATATCACTCATACGTGAACATAC
>JAKSZT010028574.1:1569803-1604911 GCA_026826555.1 Tolypeutes matacus | reverse complement strand
GCTCTCATACCTCACCCTTCCACCAATACCTTGGATTGCTGTGAAACATTTTTAACTAATGATTAAAGAGTATCCTCAAAATATTACTACTAACCAAAGTATTTTTCCCCAACCCACCCTATTATTATTATTTTTATATCATTTATACATGAACATACATAAATAATAAGTGTTTAGTAAAAGTTGTGAACTTACAAAGCAAACATTCATAACATCATACATGGGTCCCATACAAGAACCCTCCACCAACACTTTGCATTGTTGTGAAACATTTGTTACATATTTTGAAAGAATATTGTCAAAATCTTACTATTAATTATAGTCATTATCTTACATTTGGTGTATTTTCCCCCAACCCACCCTATTATTATTTTTTAAATATATTTTTATGACACAAGTTGCAAATTTACAAGACAATCATGTACATGTGCATAATACCCAAACTACAACCCTCTATCAACAAACCACATCATGGTGGAATATTTGTTACAGATTATGAGATAATATCATCCAGTTATTACCAGGTCTACAGCATACATTTTCCACACATTTTCTATACTCCCTCATTATCAACACAGTACATCTTTGACATAGATGCAAGAATATAACATTATTACTGTTAACCACATTCCATAGGTCACTCTAGTTATAATTTTCCCACACTTCTCCACATTCCCACCACATTGCAATACTGATGTAAATCTGCTCTAGCTCACAAGGGACACCCTTGTATCTGTACCATCAACAATTATTCTCGTCCACTTCTGGATTTACTGTGCTGTTCATTCCCTAGATTATTCTCTACCTTTCTGTCAATTGGCATTTACATCCCTAGACTACCATTTTCAACCACAACCCCATTTATAAACCAGCTGTTATTCATTATAATGTGTTTCCAACTTGGAACATTTCCACACTTTCACAGTAAAGCTAATTAAAACTTCTACATACATTAAACATCAGTAGTCCATCTCAGTCCTCCTCTTATCTCCTTTAAGAATCTATCACCTACTACCAGGTCTTGAAGATATTTTCCTACATTTTCTTCTAGAAGCTTTATGGTTCTTGCTTTTATATTTAAGCTTTTTAATCATTTTGAGTTAAATTTTGTATAGGGTGTGAGATAGGGGTCCTCTTTCCTTCTTTTGCTATGGATATCCAATTTTCTCAACACCATTTGTTGAATGGACTGTTCTGTCCAAGCTGAGTGGGTTTGACAGGCTAGACAAAAATCACTTGACCATAGATGTGAGGGTCTGTTTCTGAACCATCAATTCATTTCCATTGGTCTATGTGTCTGTCTTTATGCCAGTACCATGTTGTTTTTACCACCATAGCTAGGTAATATGACTTAAAGTCTGAAAATGAGCTTCTTCCAATTTCGCTTTTCCTTTTTAAGATGTATCTGGCTATTCAAGACCACTTACCCTTCCAAACAAATTTGATAATCATGTTTTCCATTTATTTAAAAGATGCTGGTGGAATTTTTTCGGGATTGCATTGAATCTGTATATCAATTTGATTAGAATTGACATCTTAATGACATTTAGTCTTTCAATCCATGAGCATGGAATGTTTTTCCAATGGTTTAGGTCTTTTGAAAATTTCTTTTAACAATGAGTTGCAGTTTTCTGAATACGAGTGCTCTTTATTATTGGTTAAGTTTATTCCTGAATTTTTGGGTTTTATCTGTCATATTTTATTTTCACCAATCTTTTGACACTTTTAGTTACTTTTATTGATATAATCTTCATTTCTAGACATTTTTCCAGGCCTCTCTCTGTCTTTTCTTTTCAGGCTGTAGCACACCCTTTAGTGTTTCCTGCAAAGCAGGTCTCTTGGTTGCAAACTCTCTCATTTTCTGTTTATCTGTTAATTCTAAACTCGCCCTCATTTTTCAAAGACAATCTTGCTGGATATAAGTTTCTTGGCTGGAAGTTTTTCTCTTGCAGCATCTTAAATATATCATTCCACTGTATTCTTGCCTCCATGGTTTCTGGTGATAAATCAGCACTTAATCTTATTGGATATCTCTTATATGTTATGCATTGCTTTTCTCATGCTGCTCTCAGAATTCTCTCTTGTCTTTGTCTTTTGACATTCTGGTTAGTATGTGTCTCAGAGTTATTCTATTCAGATTTTTTTGGATGGGATTATGTCAAGTTTCTTGAACATGGATATCTGTGTCCTTTAATATGGTTGGGAAATTTTCTACCATTATTTCTTCAAATATTTCTTCTGCCCCTTTTTCCTCCTCTTCTCCTTCTGGGACACCCATGACATGTATGTTTGCATGCCTCTTATTATCCTTTGGTTCCCTGAGGACATGTTCAAGTTTTTTCAATATTTTCTTCATTTGTTCTTTTGTATGTTCACTTTCAGAGGCCATTTCTTCAAGCTCACTGGTCCTTTCTTCTGCCTCCTCAAATCTGCTATTATATGATGCCAGTGTATTTTTAATTTCATTTATTGAAACTTTCATTCCCATAAGACCTGCTATTTTTCTATGTATGCTTTCAAGTTCTTCTTTGTGCTCATCAAATGTCTTCTTAATATCCTAAAATTCTTTAGCCATCTCATTGAATTTATTAATTAGATTTGTTTGAACATCTATGATTAGTTGTCTCAATGCCTTTATGTCATCTGGAGGCTTATCTTGTGCCTTTAACTGGGCCATATCTTCTTATTTTTTGGTGTGGATTGTGATTTTTTGCTGACATCCTGGCATCTGGTTTACTAGAGCATTTATTCAGGGTGCAATTTTTATTTTCAGTTAGGGCTTCCTGTCATTTCTACCTTGCTGGTTGTGTAGTATGAGCCAAAGATGTAGTTGGTGCTATAAGTTGTGGAGGCTCAAGCTACCCTCATTGCCCCAAGGACAAATGAAGCTTCTCCCAACTTTCTGCTTTGTCAAGGTACGGACAGAGCCACAGCTGTGTGGAATAATCCAACTCATGCAGGCCTATTCTGTAGTTGCCCAAAGAGCCTGATAAAGCTTCAAGCCCCGTTCTCCTCTGCCTGGAAAATGGATGGAGCTGCAGGTGTGGGCTACCATCTATGCAGTGCAGGTCCAAGATGACCACAGTTGCCCAGGTAGACTTCTGATTATTCAGTCTGTGCCAGCCAAATGTACCTGCAGTTACCTAGATGGACTGGTGCAGGACCCATCAACTTCCTCCCTCCTAGAGGTGGGGCTGAAATCTATGCTAGGGCTGCAAGCCAGTCTGGGTGAAAGAAACCAGTCTCTACAGTCACTGTGATTTTCAGTCAGCCCAGCTTCCCCTCATGTTGGGGGTGTAGAAAAAATGACAGCAACCGGCCTCCTTCTGACATGGATAGGCTCAAACTGTAGCTGTTTTTATGGTTATATTTTAGCCACCAGAATTTACAGATCAGTAACTGAAACCAGTGGCCAACCATCTCTTCCTCCTCTGTTTTTGGGAAATGGAGCTTCCAATTCCTGCCACAGAGTAGCTCCTGGGGTGGCTTGTACTGCCAAAGTAGAATGATCACCAGCCTTCATGGCTGGCCTGTAATTTCCCAGAGAGCCTGGCGCAGCTATTCTCAGCTTCCTCCCTGCCAGAGATGAGCCTGGGGCTTAGGATAGAGTGGAAATCTGATATAGATGGAAAAAAGCCAGTCCCTACCAGCACTGTGACTTTCAGTCAGCCCCACTTCCCCTCATGTCAGGCACAGAGTTAAGATGGTGGCCACTGGCCTCTTTCTGACTTGGAGAGGTTCAAACTTTAGCTGTTCTTAGGATTATACTTTAGCCCGTGAATTTACTAATCAGTAACTGAAGTTGGTGCCCAACTGTCTCTTCCTCTCCCATTTTGGGAAAAGGATCTTTCAATTCCAGCCACGGGACAGTTCCTATGATGGCCTGTGACTCCAATGGATGATGGGCACTGGCCTCATGGCATGGAGTGTTCTACTTAGGAATCTTCTCTGTAGATGGGCAGTCTCCTCTTTCCATTCTTTCAAGGATGATGTAGGATGCACTTCTGGTCTCCTGGAACCCCCAAACAAGTGCTCTAGATAGCTCTGGGAGATCCCCAATTGTCCCATAGCAGGAGCTGATTCTAGGAGCTATTTACTCTGCCACCATCTTGCTGGTTGTCTCAATGTTGAATATTTTTTCTTGTGTTCTTTAGCCACTTGTATTACCCTCTCTGGAAAAAAATGTCTGTTAAAATCTTTTGCCCATTTTTTTAATTAGGTTGTTTGTATTTTTATAGTTGAGTTGTAGGATTTCTTTACATATGCTGAATATTAGACCCTTATTGAATATGAAGTTGCTAATTATTTTCTCCCACTGAGTAGGCTGCCTTTTACTTTCTTGACAAACTCCTGAGAAGCAAAGAAGTTTTTAATTTTGAGGAGTTCCCATTTATCTCATTTTTCTTTCATTGCCTGTGCATTTGGTATAAAGTTTCTGAAAGTACTGCCTAACACAAGCTGTCAAACATGCTCCCCTATGTATTTTTCTAGGAATTTTATGGTCCTGGCTCTTCTATTTAGGTCTTTGATCCATCTTGAGTTGATTTTCTGTAGGGTGTGAGATAGGGATCTTCTTTCATTTTTATGGATATGGATTTCAAGTTTTTGCAGCACCATTTGTTGAAGACACTAACCTCTCCCTGTTAAGTGAACTTGGCAGCCTTGAAAAATATTAGTTGGCCACGGATGTACAGGTCTTTTTCTGAAGTCTCAGGTTTTTCCTTTGGTCAATAAGTCTATCCTTCTGCTGATACCATTCAATTTTCACCACTATAACTTTCTGATATGATTAAAAGTCAGGTACTGTGAGTACTGCAACTTTGCTCATCTTTTTCAAGAAGTATTTCGCTATTCAGGGCCCCTTACACTTCCAAATAAACTTGAAAATTGGCTTTTTGATTTCTGCAAAAAAAAAATCTGTTGTCATTTTTATTGGGATTGTGTTGAATCTGTAAATCAATTTTGGTAGAATTCACATCTTAGCAATATTCAGTCTTCCAATCCATGAACACAGAAAGTCTTTTTATTTATTTAGGTCATCTTTGATTTCTTTTAGCAATTTTATGTCATTTTTTGAGCACAAGTCCTTTACATCTTTGTTAAATTTATTCCCATATATTTGGTTCTTTTAGTTGTTAGCTTTTATTTTAGTTCTTTCTTCCATTTTAATTTTTTTTCTTGAAGTATAGCTTTCATACATGAACATGAATAAATAATAAGTGTATAGTAAAGACTGTGACATTACAAAATAAACATGCATAAATTTGTACAGGAATCTTATACATCACCCCTGTAACAACACCTTGTATTGTTGTGAAACATTTGTTACAAACTATGCAAAAGCATCTTCAAATATTACTACTAACTATAGTCCCTAACTTACATTTGGTATATTTTACCCCAAACCACCCTATTTTTTACAACTGCATTTTTATTACAGAGGCAGTGAACTTACAAAAGAGTCATGCACATGTAGAATTCCCAAACAAAACCCTTCACCAACACACCACTCTGTAGTGGAACATTTGTTACAGATTCTGAGATATCATCAGACTATTACCACCAACCATAGTCCATAGCATACATTTAGCCTACTTTTTCCATACACCTCCACTGTCAACACAGTACATATTTGGCATTGATGCATGAATATTATTGTATTGTTGTTAACCACAGTCTATAGGTCACACCAGTTGTAGTTTTCTCATGCTTCTACACACTCCCACGACCGTGCAATAGTGATGTACATTGGCTCTAGCTCACAGAAGGACACACTTGCATTTTACCCTCAACGACAATTCTCATCCACCTCTGGGTTCACTGTGTTATTCAGTCCCTAGATGATTCTTTAGCTTTATTTCAATTGACATTTATTTCCCTAGACTACCCTTTTCAGCCACAATACCACTTATAAATCAGCTGTTTCTCACTATAATATGTTACCATCACCTATTTCCATTTCCATACCTTTACAGTGAATTAAAACTTCTACATACATTAAGCATTAGGAGTTGTTTTCAACCCTCCTCTTATCTCTTAATAACCTATACTCTAGGTTTTAACACTTGTGTGTTTATTCTTCATATTTAGTTCATATTATACAGACCATAAAATATTTGTCCTTTTGTGCCTGGCTTACTTTTCTTAGTATAAGGTCTTCAAGATAAATTCATATCATCAAATGTGTCCCAATTTCATTTTTTCTTACTGCAGCATAGTAATCCATCATATGTATATACCACATTTTGTTAATCTATTCATTGGTTGATGGACACTTTGGTTGATTCCATTTTTGGCAATTGTGAATAACACCACTATGAACGTCAGTGTGCAGATGTCTGTTCATGTGATAGCTTTTAGCTCTTCTGGATATATTCCTAGTAAAGAAATTACTGGATAATATCGCAGTTCTATATTTAGCTTCCTGAGAAACTGCCAAACTGTCTTCCACAGATGCTGCACAATTTTACAATCCGACCAACAGTGAAGGAATGTTCATATTTCTCCACCATCTCTCCAGCACTTATTGTTTTTATTTAAATAATGGCTCTTCTATGTGGTGTTAGATGTTATCTCATTGTTGTTTTGACTTGCATTTCACTAATAGCTAGTGATATGGAATTTTTTTTCATATGCTTTTTGGCCATTTGTATTTCCTCTTTGGAGAAATGTCTATTTAAACCTTTTGTCCTTTTTTAAATTGGATTTCTTGATCTTTTATTGCTGAGTTGTATGATCTCTTTATATAGAATGGAAATCAAACCCTTATTGGATATGTGGTTTCCAAATATTTTCTTCCATTGAGTGGGCTGTTTAATGACTGTTTCAATTGCTTTACTTGTGATTGGTTTGTTGATGCATTCTATTTCTTTAGGGTCAGTGTAGGTTGCTTGTATGTTTCTAGGAATTTTTCCATTTCATCTACATTGTCTAGATTTTTGGCATAAAGTTGTTCATAGTATCCTCTTATGATCTCTCTTATTTCTGTGGGGTCAGTAGTAATATTACCATTTACATTTTTTTTATTTCATTAATTTGCATCTTCTTTCTTTTTTTCTTAGTCTGGCTATGGGTTTGTTGATTTTGTTAATCTTCTTGAAGAACCAATTTTCATCTTGTTAATTCTCTGTATTTTATTTCTTCTCAATTTCATTTATTTCTGCTTTGATCTTTGTTATGTCATTCCTTCTACTTGCTTTGGGATTAGTTTGCTGTTCATTTTCTAGTTCTGTCAGCTGTGTAGTTAGGTCATTGATTTTAGCTCTTTCTTCTTTTTAAAGGTAACCATTGAGGGCTATAAATTTTCCTCTCAACATTGCCTTCATTGCATCCCATAGGTTCTGATATGTTGTATTCTCATTGTCATTCATCTTGAGATATTTATTAATTTCTCTTGAAATTTCTTTTTTGACCCACTGATTATTATTATTTTTTTTATTATGGGTAAAAATCAAAGTTCTCACAATACATACAAACATTTGCAAAATGATATATAAATATATATGCATATATGTTAATTTGCTTACAAAAATGTTATATATATATATATACATATATTTTAAGAGGTGCTTAGATTACCTAAAATATTACACGGAACCCACTGATTATTTAAAAGTGAGTTTTTAAATCTCCATATATATATGAATTCCCCCTTTTTCTGCTACTTGTTGATTTCCAACTTTATTCCATTATTATCAGAGAAAATGCTTTATATAATTTCAATTTTCTTGAATTTATTGAGATCTGCTTTGTGATTCAAAATATGACCTATCCTGGTAAAAGATCCAGGAGCACTTGAAAATTGCTGTTTTGGGGTGCAATGTTTTGTATATGTCTATTAGTTTTAGTCCAGTTATCATATTATTCAAGCTTTCTGTGTCTTCATTGTTCCTCTGCCCTGATGTTCTATCCAGTGCTGAGAGGGTGTATTGAAGCCTTCAACTACTTTTTTTTAGAGATGTCTCTTTGTCCCTTCAGTTTTGCCAGTGTTTGCCTCATGTATCTTGGGGCTCCTGGTTAGGTATACATATATTTGATTGTTATTTCTTCCTGATGAATCATCCCTTTTATTAATATGTAATGTCCTTCCTTGTCTCTCATAACAGTTTTGCTTTTAAAGTCTATAACATCTGATATAAGTATAACTATCCCAGCTTTTTTTATTATTATCACTGCATGTGTGGAATATCTTTTTCCAAACTTTCACTTTAAATTTATTGGTATCCTTGGGTCTAAAGTGAGTCTCTTGCAGACAGCATATAGATGACTCATATTTACTCATCCATTCCACCAGTCTGTGCATTTTGATTGAGGACTTTAATCCATTAACATCCAAAGTCATTACTGAAAAGGGAGTTCTTATTTTATCCATTTTGATCTTTGGATTTTATCTGTCATTTTATTTTTACCAACTCTTTTAACACTTTTAGTTACTGTTGCAGTCATTATTTCTAGACTCTCTACCAAGCATCTTTCTCCTGTCTTTTCTTTTCAGGCTTTAACACTGCCTTTATTATTTCCTGCAAAACTGTTCTTTTTGTTATAAATTCTCTCAGTTTATGCTTATATGTCAATATTATACTCTTGCCCTCATTATTGAAAGATAATTTTGCTGGATATAAAATTCTTGTCTGGCAGTTTTTCTCTTGCAGTATATTAAATATATCATACAACTGCCTTATTGCCTCCATGGTTTCTGATGAGAAATCAGAACTTAATCCTATTGGGTATTCCTTATATATTATGCATTGCTTTCTTCTTCCCGCTATTAGAATTTTCTCTATATTTGGCACTTGCAATTCGGCTTAGTATGTATCACAGAGTTGGTCTATTCAGGTTTTATTTGTATGGGACTATGTTGTGCTTCTTGGGCATGGATATCTGTGTCCTTCAATAGGGTTGGAAAATTTTCTACCATTATTTCTTCAAATATTCCTTCTGCCCCTTTTCCCTTCTCTTCTCCTTCTGGACACACATTGTATGTATATTTGTAGGTCCCTTGCTGTCAGGTGGTTCCCTGAGACCCTGTTCAATTTTTTCCATTCTTTTCTTCATCTGTTCTTTTATATATTTGCTTTCAGAGACCATGTCTTTAAGCTCACTGATCCTTTGCTCTGCTGCCTCAAATCTGCTGTTTTATGCCTCCAGTGTATTTTAAATTTCATTTATTGCACCTTTCATTCCCATAAGTGCTGCTACTGCTCTATGTATGCTTTCAAATTCTTCTTTGTGCTCTCCCTGTGTCTTCTTAATATCCTTAATCTCTTTAACCATCTCATTAAATTTATTAAAGATATTTGTTTGAACATATATTTTTAGTTTTCTCCACTCCTTTATGTCATTTGCAGGCTTATCTTGTTCACTTAACTGGGCCATATCTTCCTGTTTCTTGGTATGGATTGTAATTTTTGGTTGGTGTTTTTGCATACAGCTTGTTAGATACATTTGTTCTGGGAGGCAGTTTCTCTCTTTAGTTTAGGGATTTCTTGTCTTTTCTCTCTTGTTCATTGTGTAGTAGGAGTTTAGGTTGTAGTTGGTGCTATAATCTATGGAAGATGAAGCTGCACACTTTGCCACAGGAATTTGTCAATTTTCTCCCACTTTTCTCCTCTGTCAGGGGTAGGGACAGAGCAGCAGCCTTGTATAATAATCCAAATTGGACAGGACAAGACTGTCTATAGTTGCCTGGAGAGAAAGATAAATGTTTGTACCCCTTCTTCCCCTAACTTGGGCAGGGATGAGGCTATAGTTTTGGGCACCAGTTTATGCCGTGTAGGTACAAAATGACCACAGTTGTCCAAGTAAACTGATGAAGCAACAGACCCCCTCTCTTCTGGAGTGTCCAACAATCAAAGCCAAGTGGGCTGAATATACCTGAATTTCTGTCTCTTTTGCCATTTTAGGGGGTGGAAATGGAATCACCAATGCCTAACAGTTCAGTTCCTGTATGCTGAAAGTGCCTGCCATTGCGCAGAGAGGCTGAGGAAACACCTAACCCTTTTTATCCTGTTGGGTGGCAGAGATGGTTTTACAGGCATACAACAGTTAAGTCTCTGTAGTCTGAAAGTACCTGCAATTGTCTAGAGAGGGTGTGGAAACACCAGACACCTCCTATCCTATTGAAGGTGGTGTTGGATCCATAGGCATCCGATAGTCCTGTCCATGCAGGCTGAAAATGTCTGTCATTGCCTGGAAAGGCTGTGCAAACACCAGCTTCTTCCTTTTCTATTAGGGGTTAAGGTGGATTAACTATCCACCAGTCTTGTCTGTGTGGGCCCAAAGCACCTGCAGTTACCCAGAGAGGCTGGGCAAACACAGTCCATCTCTTGTCCTATTGGAGATGTGGGTGCAGTCACAGGTGACCAATGGTCTGGTTTGTGCAGGTTAAAAGCAGTTGCCCTGAGAGTCTGAGGGAACACCAGTCCCCTCCTATCCTATGAGGGGACAGATGTGTAGAATGACTTGAAGGCTCTCAGTAAACCAATTTCTGTGCACTGAAAATGCCTGCTGTTACCCAGAGAAGTGGAGGATGTCCAGATCCTCTCCTATCCTATTGGGGTACGGAGATGTAGCCTCAGGTGTCTGATTATTCAGTCTGGGCTAGCAGAGAGCACCTACAGTTGCCTGGAGAGCCTGGTTCCTGTCTGCTGGAGGTAGAGCTGAAGCCCAGGGTAGGACTGCAGTCTGATCTTGGTGGAAAGAAGCCAGTTCTAGCTTCACTGGATTTACAGTCAGCTAGGCTCTCATGCTGGGGGTTGGAGTCAAAATGGTGGCTACTGGACTCTTTTCAACTTGGACAGGCTCAAACCCTAGCTGTTTCTAGGATTATACTTTAGCCAGCCGAGTGTCTTAGCTAATCAGTAGCTAAGTCAGTAGACAACTGTCTCTTCATCCACTGTTTATGGGAAATGGAGCTTCTAACTGCATCCACCGGAATAGCTCCTGAGGCAGTTTGTGTCACTAGAGTAGAATGGGCACTAGCCACTGTGGCATACTTTGCAGTTTCCCAGAGAGGTGGTGCAGGTCCCCACAGCTTCCTCCCTGCCAGATGTGGGGCTGTGATTTAGGCTAGAGCTGCAATCTGATCTGGGTGAAAAGAAACCAGTCCAGACCAGCCCTGTGATTTTCAATAAGCCCTGCTACCCCTCATGCTGGGAGGAAGCGTCAAAGTGGCAGCTACCAGCCTCCTTCTGACCTGGACAGTATTAAAGTTTAGCTGTTCCTAGGATTATACTTTAGCCTGCTGTATTACTAATCATTAGCTGAAGTAGATGCCACACTGTGTCTTCCTCACCCATTTTTTTGGGAAATGGAGCTTCCACCTTCAGCCACAGGGTAGCTCCAGAGGCAGCTTGTGCCATGGGCACCAACCTCTGTGGTGTGGAGTGCTTGACTAACGAATCCCTTCTGGAGATGGGCAGTCTCCTCCTTCCATACTTTCAATGATGTTGTAGAATACTCTTCAAAAGACAGGTGCTTTAGATAACTCTGAGTGAATACAAACTGCCCTGTAATATGAGCTGACTCCAGGAGCTCTTTACTCTGCCACCACCTTGGCTTCCCCCTATCTTTCTTCTTTTTTACTATAGGCATTTAGGTGCTAATCTTTCCCTTGAAAGTACAGTGTTTGCTGCATCCCATCAGTTTTTGTGTGTTGTGTTATCATTTTCATTCACCTTGAGATATTTTCTGATTTCTCTTGCAATTTCTTCTTTGACCCGCTGATTATTTACAAATGTTTAAATTCCTTTTAAGGGAATTTTCCAGTTCTCCATCCAATATTAATTTTTGGCTTCATTCTGTTGTTGTTAGAGAAAGTGATTCATATAATTCCATTCTTTCTACATTAATTGAGACTTGATCTATGCCTTAACAGGTACTCCATGAGCGCTTGAGGAAAATGTATATCCTGATGTTTGAGTCCAAAATATTTTATACATTTCATTAGGTATAGTTCTTTTATAATATTATTCATGATTTCTGTTTCTTATTGGTCCACTGTCTAGATGTTTTATGTATTGCTGAGACTGGTGTCTGAATACCACCACTATTATTGTAGATGTTTCTATTTACCCCCTCAGTTTTTTCAGAGTTTGCCTTATTTATTTTGGGGCATGTTGATTAGGTGCATAAATATATATGATTGTTATTTATTCTTGGTAGAGTGCCCCACTTATTAATATGTAGTGTCCTTTGGCTCATCTATCAGTTTTGCATTTAAACTCTACTTTTCCTGATATTAGTATAGCTCCTCTGTGTATTTTTGGTTACTGTTTGCATTGAAAATCATTTTCTAAACTTTTCCTTGTAACCTATTCATTTCCTTGGGTCTAAGATGTGTCTCTTGTAATCAATATAATAATAATATAGATGATTATTATATATCCAATCTGCCAATCTGTGCCTCTTCCTTGAGGACTTTAATCCATTAACATTAGTATTATTATGGGAAACACCATATTTACATCAACCACTTTATCTTTAGGCTTTTAGAGGCCGTATCTTATTTTTCTCTTTTTACCCATTTAGATACCTTGCTAATAATCTTACTTTCTACACTGTCCTCCAAACCTCCCTCTTTTATTTTTCATTTCTGCCTGAAGAACATCTTTTATTATTTCTTACAGGTCAGGACTCTTGTTGGTGAATCTTCTCGATTTCTTATTATATTTGAATATTTTAATCTCTCTCTCATTTTTGAAAGACAATTTTGCTGGATACAGAATTCTTGGCTGGCAGTTTTTTTCTCTCTCAATACCTTAAATATGCCCACATCAGTGCCTTTTTGCCTCCATGGCTTCAGATGAGAAGTCAATATTCAATCTTATTGAGCACCCCTTGTATATGATAGATTGCTTTTCTTTTGCTGCTTTTGGGACTCTCTCTTGAACTTTGACATTTGCCAATCTGATTAGTATGTGTTTGGGAGAAGTTCTCTTGGGATTTATTTTCTTTGGAGTGCATAGCACTTCCTGAAAACATACATCCATTTCCTTCATAAAAGTTGGGACATTTTCAGCAATTATTTCCTCAAACACTCCTTCCATCTCATTTCCTCCTCTTCTCCCTCTGGAACACCTGTAGTGAGCATGTTTGTATATTTCATGCTGTCATTCAACTTCCTGAGACCCTGCTCATTTCTTTTCCTTTTTATTTCCTCTATCTTATCTTTTATATGTGCAATATCAGATGTTCTATCTTCCACTTCATTAATTCTTTCTTCTGCCTGTTCAAGTCTGCTGTTGTGTTCTTCTAGTATACTTCTCATATCTTCTCTTGTGCCTTTCATTACCATAAGATCTGTTCTATTTCTATGTATGTTTACAATTTCTTTTCTACACTTACCCAGTGCATCATTAATATCCTTTAACTCTTTCTTCATCTCCTTGAATTGATTTTGAAGATCTGCTTGAACATCTTTCATTAGTTGTTTCAAATTCTACATCTTCTCTGGCATTTTAATTTGCTCCTTTTACTGTGCCATATCTTCCTGTTTTTTAATATGCCATGTAATTTTTTGCCTATGCTTAGGCATCTGTTTATATTGATGAGTTTACTCTGTTAGTCATTTTGTCTCTCTTGCCAAATGTTTATTATTGTTTGGACTTGTGTAAAGCCTTATCTCTGATGCTCTGTTCAGCTTATTCTAAATTTTAGAGTTTTCATGTTTAACTGATACAAACCAGGCCTGTGATATATGAAAGGGCACAGACCAGTTCCACTGAACAATATCCTCTCTCTCATTCTCCCCAACCTGCTCCTTCTTGGATGTTGACCTATCTCATTCTCCCCACATTGCTCCTTCCTAAATGTTGTACTGTGGTCCCCTGACCTTGGGAGTCCATGCACTGCTAATTCACTTACAACTGTGCCCACCTGTGTGTCCATTTGCAAGTAAATCTTCCCACACTGGCCACCCACAAAGCTCATCCTGCACCCTGCCATGTCTCCTGCACTCAGCATGTCCCTATCTGGCCACTGACACTACTCACCCTTTGGCTCTGCCACTTCTCTGGCCATGGTAAGGTAGGGCCCACTGCACTACTTGCCCTGTGGCCCTGCTATTTCCCTTGTACCAAATGAGTCCCCCACCCCATCCCCTTGACAGCCAACTTGCTGCTCACCCTGAGGCCCTGCCACTTCCCCAGTGCCTGGCTATATGCACACCACTGGCAGCCCACACTGCATCCCTGCACCTCTTCTGCTTTCACTATGCCCAGTAAGCCTGCCTGTGTTCTTGCCTTTTGTGGAGTATAAGTGTACCTTGCTGCTTCCTACTCTATCATCTTGGTTCTGCCTATAATTATTAATTTAAGATTGTGCAAAAGCAGTTTTTATAAAAATATATATTTGACAATTTGTCCTTTGAGACATTTATGATGTCTCCATTTTTCACTCTGATAAATAACAATTCTGTAAGCAACTTTACAATAATATTCAAAATGCAATATTTTTCAAGTACTAGGATTTCATTTTTATGTATAAATATGCATAAACTTATTTTTCTATATTGTTGGAACTTTGATTAACTATATTTTATTACATAATATTAGTGCTTATGTATAAATATTGAAGATAAACAGAAGAATGAGAGTAGTAAAATAAAAATCTTTCTCCTAGTTATTTGAATCAATAATCCTTCTCTACACACATTTCTCTTTTATTTCTTGAAATCCTTCCTGAAATTTTCTGTAATTATATTTGCATGTGTGTTGATTTGTATGTCTTCTGTCTTCCTTTATATCAGTGAGGCCAATATTTCAATGTTGAGGATTGTACAAAATAAAACAATATGCCTAAAGAAAATATGTTTTGTTGTGATAATTGTTAATATCTCTCTTTGTTAGTCTGGATACAATTATAATCTTATCATTTTCATTAAATTGTATTACCAACATAATTTAAATTTTATGCATTTGTTTTCTGAATATATATCTTTCAGAGAATCATTTTTTGTTCATCTTTTTCAATCTTGTTAATTTACCTAGGATGGGTGTTAATCTAACAATATAGTTATTGCATATCTTAGCTACTATCTTCAGCTACTAAGACCAGGTGTTCTGTGTTCAAATCTGAACTTCAGTATTTACTGTGTGTTATATTGTTTATTAGACTTAATGATTGGTACTATGTGTTTACATTTTAAATTTTTCTGTTTAATATTAAATACTATATATGTCTCAGCCTTTCTGTTCTTTTACCACTATTAAGATTTGCTATTTATATGTATTTTTATTTCTTTTATGATCTTTTTCATTGTGTTTTTTTGTGTGTACAATGATAATTTCTTCTATATGATTTCCCATTGTCTTACATATTTTTTGCTTTTTGTTCAAAGAAGCTTTAGTTTACATAAAAGTCACATAGAAAATATAGACAATTCCCTTATATCCCAGGCCCTCCCCTTCTCACATATTTTCCTACTGATAACATCTAACATGAGTATGGTACATTTGTTACAATTGATGAACAAATATTGAGCATTGCTACTAACTATGGTCAATGTTTTACATTATGGTTTACATTTTGTAATATAAACTTCTATAGGTTTTGACAAAATTTATAATGGCTTGTATCCATCATTGCAAGATCATGCAGAACAATCCCAATGCCTTTAAAATGCCCTATGTTCTATCCATTATTTTCTTCCCACTTACTCCCCTCAGAACCTATGGTAACCACTAAGTTTTAATTTTTTAAGAAAAAGGTTCATAGTTACATGCATTAATATTGAGGGTTTGCTATATTGGCCTGCTTTCTTCTATTAGGCACTGCATATGTTCTCAAGACATTCTTTCCTGTCTAATTGAGGACATAACAAAATTCTCCAGGATGGGAGTTTAACATTTTCATTTTTATTGTTAGGGTCTCAACTAACTGAGATAACACACTATGACAAAATGTACATTTTCTTATTCCAGAGAAACATGCCCCAGGTGCACCATATCCTACATTTCCCTCCATCCCAAATGTCCTGCATCAATACCCTTCACCTGCCATATTTGCCAAAAGAATATTCCCACCATGGTCATTTAGGATTTGGTGTTCTCACACCCTCTATTGATAAAAGACTCTGAAAGACAGTGATAGAAGGAAACTTACTTTCCATGATAACAGGCATATATGAACAACTCACAGCCAATATTATACTCAATGGTGAAAGACTGAAAACTTTCCCACTGAGATCAAGAACAAGACAAGCATGTCCACTGTAACCACTGTTATTCAATGTTGTGGTAGAGGCTACAGCTAGGGAAATTAGGCAAGACAAAGAAATAAAATGCATCCATATTGAAAGGAAGATGTAAAACTTTTGGTATTCACAGAAGATATGATCCTATATCGACAAAGATCCAAATAACCTACAACAAATTTACTAGATGTAATATCTAAATTCAGTAAAGTGGCAGCATACAAGATAATTTTAAAAGATCAGTTCTGTTTCTATACATTAGTAATTAAAAATTTTAGGAAAAAGTCAGGAAAAATTCCATTTATAACAGCAAAAGAAAAATCAATTACTTAGGAATAAATTTAACTAAGAATATAAAAGACTGTACACAGAAAACTACAAAACATTGTTAAAAGAAATGGAAGATGACCTAAATAAATGGAAGAATATTCCTTGCTCATATTTGAAAAACTAAATATTGTTACAATGTGAATTCTACCCAAATCAATTTACAGATTCAATGCAATTCCAAAAAAAAACTCAAAAGCTTTTTTTTACAGACATGGAAATTTTATTTGGAAGGGTAAGTTCATCATAATATCTTTAAAAAGAACAATAAAGTTTGAGGATTTTCACTTTCTGCTTTGAATCATATTACTTAGCCCTAGTAGTAAAAGCAGCATGGTGCTGACATAAAAATAGACATATAGACAAATGGGAATGAATTGAAAGTTCAGAAATTGACCTTCACAACTATTGTCAAGTGATTTTTGACAAATTAGTCAAGTATACCAGCTGGTTCAAGTCAGTCTATTCAACAATTGGTGCTGTGAGCCGTAAATATTCATAACTAAAAGAAAGAAAGATGACTCCTATCTCACACCTTATATAAAAATCAACTTAAAGTGGATCAAAGTCCTATCTCTAAAAGGTAGAAACTTTTAAATCTTGGAAGAAAACGTAGGGAAAGTTCTTCAAGATCTTGCGGTAGGTGATGATTTTTTAAACTTTACACCCAAAGCATGAGCAATGAATGAAAAAATGGATAAATGGACCTTCCCAAAATTAAACATTTTTGTGCTTCAAATAACTTTGTCAAGAGGGTGAAAAGTCAGCCTAGTCTATCAGAAAAAATATTTGTAAACCATGTATCAGATAACATATGGACAAATAACTTAAATAGACATCTTTTAAAGATTAAATACAATATCCAGAAAACACATGAAAAGATGTTCACCATCACTAGCTAATGGAGAAAAGCAAATCAAAACTACAATGAGATATCATTTCACACTTGATAGAATGGCCATTACTGAAAAATATAATAAAAAACATAACAACAACAACAAAAAAAAAAAACCCAGAAATTAGAAAATAGCAAGTACTAGAAAGGATGTGGAGAAATAGAGTCACTCCTTCACTAGGGGTGGAAAGGTAGAATGGTGTTTCCTCTGTTGAAAATAATTTGGAAGCTCCCCAGGCAGCTAAATATAGAACTTCCATGTGATTGGCAATTACACTACTAGCAATATATTTAGACACACTGATATTTATTTTAAAAAGACAAAAACCCATAGCATGAACTGACATTTGCACACTGGTGTTCATAGTGGTTTTATTCACAATTTCTACAATATGGAAAAAACCCAAGTATCTATCCATTGATAAGTGGATAAAAAATGTGGTATATACATATACTGGAGTACTTTTCAGCTGTAAGAAGAAATAAAACTGCAAAATATATGACAACATGGATGAGCCTTGAAGACATTATGTTGATTGAAATAAGCCAGAGTGAAAAATAAAGTATTGTATGACCTGACTTTAATGAACTAAATACAGTGAGTAAACTCATGTTGTTAAAATATAGAGTATAAGTTACTAAGGTATAGTGTGAGGGATGAGAACAGGGATCTGATGAATAATGTATAGAGAATTTTTAATAAAATTGATTGTAAATGTTAGGAAAGGATAGAGTTGATAGTAACATTGTGAGTATAACTAACACTGTTGATCTATAAAGGTGAATGTGCCTGAAAGGGGTATTCCAGGGACATAAATGTCAATGGAAACGAAATTAGAGAATAATCTTGGTATTGTAAAACATAGTGAATTCAGTGGTGGATAAGGACTGTGGTTAATAGTACAAATCCACAATGTTTTTCTATGAGCTAGAACATATGTACACCATTTTTACAAGGTCTTAAGAATATGGTGATACATGGGAAAATATAACTAATGCAACCTATGGACTATAGGTTTTATTTTTGCATAAATGGAAAAAGGGTACTATATCAATTATAAGGGTCAACAATAATGGGGTATTATAAGGTAAGGGATTTTTCTGGAGTAATGAAAATATACTAAAATTGACAAAGGTAATGACAACACAACTCTGGGATGAAACTGAGAACCACTGAGTGTACACTGTGGATGGATTGTACCAAGCATTGGATGGTATAACATAGTGAACCTGTGGTGGATGAGGTATTATGTTTAACAACAATTATAGGAAAACATTCTTACATAAATTATAATTAATTAACAATAATAATATATGGTATTAATAATAAGGTAATTTATTAGGAAAATAAACCTAATGGAAGCTATAGACAATAGTTAGTATTATTTGAATGTTGTTTATCAATTTTAAGAAATGTTCCAAAAAAAGCAAGGTGTTTTTGGTGGGGTGGTTTATGGGAATCCTGTATGTTATTCATGGCTGTTTTTATAAACTTTTTAAATAAAAAGGTAAGTATCCTCAGAGCCAAAGGCCAAATAAATTTTCATTCAAGGTTATGAAATTTTCATGGTTCTATAGTGACAAAGTAGGAAAATGTGTCACAGAATTATGAGAAGAGGTTTTATTAAGATTTATTCAGTTCCTAGAAACAAAAATCATTAAGAGTTGTTTAATTTTACCTACCATTTTTAAGAAAATTAGTCTAACAGGCTTTGAAATTGTCTGTATTCACAGACCTACTTCTTTACGATATCAGAACTCCATTGAGGACATCTGTCTTTTTCTCCTTCCCTGCATGTGGACAGTAAGTGGATTCTTTCTGGCACCAAAAAAAATTAAAACTGAAACTGCATGTATTGCAGTATGATGCATCTGTGTCTTCAGGACAGTCATTTTATTTTTTGTTTTTATTTATTTTTTTAATGAGAGAATTTGTGAGTTTACAGTAAACTCACGGAGAAAATTGAGAGTAGCTATATTTACACCCTCCCTGCCTGTCCATTATTAAGAACTTGCATTAGTGTAGTACATTTGTCATAATTGGGGAAAGAAAAAAATTATAATTTTACTATTAACTAGAGCCCATGATTTTTAATAAGGTTAGCCACTTTCTTCCTTAATGAAGTATCAGAATTGTGCTCACAAATCTCTACTGGGTTACATCAAAATGTTCAGAGTCCAAAACATGCTAGTCTAAGATGTCTCTTGATCTTGGACAAGTTAAGTTACATCTACCCTTCAGTATCACTATTTTAAAAAAGCAGTAGTCTCAAGAAAAATATCTTGCCTCTGCTTCACAGTGTTATTTTTGTGTTTCTCAAACATACAATATCATAACTCTTTTCACACAATTGTTAGTACTTATTAATTTTTTTTTTAATGTCTCAGAATTTAGGGAAAGAAAAATACTTCATGTGAGATATTTCTATGAGTTTTCATTGTGAGAAATTATAACTCAGACATACCAGAAATTCACAAACATGTTTCACCAATGCCAATATCACAAAACACTAAATCTGGAATTCTTTAAGCCGATATTCACAGGTATTTCTTGAGAAGTCCAAATTAAGCAATTTCCTTCTCTCATTCTTTCCTTTTTCTCTCTGTTTTTAACCCACATGCTGAGCCTTGAAAGGAAAAGTGGGCATTTGAAAAAATATGATGTTATAAATATAATAAATTGGTTACTTGGGTTTTAAAATTCAGTAGCTGAGATACTCCCTTGGGTTTCAAGTATTCTAACCCTGTAATATCATCTTCGTTTCCATTTTTTCTCCTACTGCTTCTGCTAATGCAAATGTCATTCATAAATACATGTAGACAGGCTCATTCACTGATATTTTCACATTTCATAGCAGCTGAAAGCCATTTCCTCTGTTAAAACTTCCACACTCCATTTCTCCCTGTGGAGATAGTACCCAGTTAACACATCGTCTCCTCAGAAAACCTTCCCAGAGTTCACAGAAATATAACTCTCTATCAGAAATCCATAGTTCAACTACACACACAGATACACACATTCAATTAAAGGATGTAATCCTGAATTATATACTTCTCTCATTTTTGCTTTAACATCTTTTTGTTCACTTGATCATATGATATATCTTTGAAATAAGCAATGCAAGTTATGGTTGTTCAGTATTGCACACTTCATGTTAAACTGGGAAGCAGAGCTTGGCAGAGAACACTCATGAAGTTTTCAGATCCAGACCCCACACTTTCATGTTCCATGACAATCTTCTGCTGACACCACTCAAGACTGACGTGCAGATCCCCACACCAACAACATAAGAACTCATCCAAAAAGGCAAGGAATGGACTTAAGTGTTGGATCATAATACAACTTTATTCATAAGAAAACTATTATAAGGGAAAAATTATCCTTGTAGCATACAGTTAAAATTTAGGCATGGGCATAGTATTCTACAAAATCTTTTGTATCCTTCACACTTTATGTAATTAAGAATGAAAATGGCTTGTATCTGTCATTGCAATGTCATTCAGGGCAATTCCAATGTCCAAAAATTCCCCTATATTACACTTATTTTTCCCTCTCCCTTTGCTCAGAACCTCTGGTGCCCATCATTATATATCTTGTCTAAACTTACAAAATTGTGGGGGAGGGAGATGAAACTATAATGTAAACTAGAATCCACAGTTAGTGGCAGTGCTCCAATATGTGTTCTTCTACTATAACAAATGTACCACACTAATGAACAATTTTGTTAATGAGGGAAAGTATGGGAGCGGTAGCGTGTGGGGCATATGGGAATCCCCTACATTTTTTAGGTAACATTTATATAACCAAAATATCTTTTTATAAACAAAGAAGAAAAAAAAGTATATTAAAAATAGAATGAGAAGGTAGCTGTTCAGAGCTTTAGGAGAGATAAAAGAAAAAAAGTAAATATCATTTAAAAAATAAAATCCAGAAGTAAATTTTTAGAAACATGTTCTACAAATTCTAGGAACTCACATTAATCACTGATATGCTATTAAAAAATTTGAAATAGAATAATACCGTAGAATGGGAACTCTGATTACAGGGAATTTATTTTTATTTTTTTATGGCTAACTAGAATGTTACTTGACACACAATAAGGTAGTCAATGAGTATTATGTCAAGTTGAATAGATTTTTAGTAAAAATGCTTCTGTGTGAATCCTGGTGCCAGGTGACTGTGTCAGAGACTGGTAGATATCCGTGAAAATGAACACTTTTCCTAGGAATTATAGCAGAGGTTTACATGGGTTCATTGCCTTCAAATTCAATGTTGTGAGACTTGATGGTCAATGCAAAACTGTATCATTAATGGGAAAAAACAACAACAAAAAAACCCACCTGGTAATCGACTGCCAACAGGCTCTGACACAGGCATCTAGCACCAGGAATATCCAAATCCAATTTTTAATATGTATTTTTATAAAAGAATTTGTGAGATTACAAAACCATCACACATAATATGCAGAACTACATTCATCACCTCTCCACTAGCACCTTACATAGTTGTGGAACATTTGTTACAGATTATTAAAGAACATCATCAGCCTATTTCTACTAAATCTGATCCATCATGTGCATTTGATATATTTTTCCCATACACTCCCTATTATTAGCACCTTGTATTAAAAGAAGCTGCCCTCAGTTCTTTGTTTTATCGGCACACTCCACTGGGCAGTACACAGTATGGAAGTTAGCTTCATCAATGCCAAAATAAAAGAATCTATGAGCAAGACAGAAATTCTTATATTTATCTATTCTTTCGGTTAGTAGAAAAACACGTTTCTCACCCACACTCAATGGAAAGGGATGACACAGGTATAAGTACCATGGGAAGGAATAATTTCAAACATTTTAGAGTCTCTTCATGCTCAGTCTAGTCAGTATATGACTTTCCATGAGAAGTTCTCATAAAATGAAAATTGTCGTAAGAAGCTTCCTATGCTTAAGATAGGATCATCAATAGACGATCTCACAACATTTCAGTGACTTTTGGGGCCAGTGAGTTTGTCCACACCCAGCGCTTTACCCTAAGATTTTAGTCTCATGCTTCATTTTCGGTTTTCTATATTCCTGAGCAGTTTCATCATGTAAATGCTTTTTTTCTGCACTTCATTTTATTTTCTAAAGTATAGAATATTTTCCTTATTTTTTAACATTAAATAGAACTATGTAACTATTTTATCTGAAAAAATCTCATGAATCCCAATTTTAATGAGAATGATTTATAATATAATGTTACTAATATATCTGTGTATACATAAAAATGTTATAAGGGTAATTATAATACATATAGAAATGTAAAACTAAATAAAGTTTCAAACATAACTTCAACATTGCTATTAACATTTAAATTAGCAATATAATTTAACATGACTATTAATGTGGTTATATTATGGTATAACTGACACATGAATATAACACAGAGATGTAGCAAAGGTAATTTTGTGTTTGACAATGTTAGTACCAATTTTTTCTATTGAAACTGTTGTAAACCATTATCATGCACCCAAAAATTATTTGATATCTACTTGATACAAATGCTTTTCTCACTGTGGGGTCTGAAATTGCATATACCCTAGAAAAGAGTGTTCTGAATGTTAATTCAGTCCTGTGCTTTGTATTGTAAATAGCCTCTTGATGAGGCTTCTTTAGTTAAGGTGTGAACCACCTCATTCAGGACAGGTCTTAATCCTCTTACTGGAGTCCATTATAAATGTGATGAATAAACACAAAGAGAGAGAAAGCAATGAAATCCAGAAGTTGAAAGCAATGAAACCTGGAAGAAAATGGAGAGACATGCAGATACTACCATGTTCCTTGCTACGAGTTAGAGGACCCAAGGATTGTTGGCAGCCAGTCTTTGGGAAGAAAGCATTGCTTAGATGACACCTTGATTTGGGTACTTTTTTCAACCTCAAAAACATAGCTAATAATTAACATTGTTAAAAGCCAAACCATTTTGTGGTATCTGCTTTTAGCAGCTTAGCAAACTAAAACACTCACAAAGTTCTTGTCTGCTTACTTATGATATCCCAACACAGGGTAGCAGTGGTATTGTAGACATATTAGCAATATTCTCTGGCAATGAAATTATTGCCAAATATCACTACATCTAGATGTAATTTGGGCAACCGATGACCCAGAATGTGCTTATATATTTTTTACCATCCAAAAGTAATCAGTAATGAAGCATTTTTATAGAAACCAATAGGCCCATTGTTAGGATCTGGTGTTTATTCTTCAAATTTTAAATATTCTATCATGGCAACCACCATAATTACTTAAAGAGATTCTGCTATTTTTCCATCAATCTACAAATGCCTTGGGAAATATTCCTTTACAAAAACACGCAAAATTACTTTGTTGGATTTTACATTCTAGTGGGACAAACTAAAAAGGAATATTTATGTAAATAAAATAATATGTTAGAAGATGATAAATTGTGTTCGAAAGAAAGTAAAAAAAGGGGATTTGGAGATCTTTGAGGATGTTGTAATAAACATGGTGATTTGTGAAACCTTAATGTGGAGAGATTTATTGTTTTGTCTTAAAGGGATGAAGCTATTAGACAAAATCATTCCTGGAAGTGTAGTTTAAGCAGAAGAAACAGCTGGAGCAAGGTATTTAAGGTTTAAATCAACCCATTTTGTTCAAGGAAGAGCAAAAATTGACTGTGGCTGTAGACAAGGGATCAAGGATATGTGTAGCAAAGAGGCCAATGAAGCAATAGATGGTCAAATCATTGTAAAGATTTTGACTTTTATTCTGAATGAAATGGAACCACTGGAGAGTTTTATGCAGAGGAGTGGCCTGATTTTACACAAGTTTATATGGAGCCTATGGCTGCTGTGTTTAGAATAGATTAAGCAAGGTAAAGAGCAGGAAGAATTATGAAAATCTATTATTGCCATCAAAGTAAAAGATGATGGCATCCTAGATAAAAATAGTAGGGGAATTAACTCAAAAATATATCAGATTCTGTATATAGATTAAAGGCCAAATCTTTTTTTTTTTTCTATGTTAGATGTTAATTGTGATATCACCACTAACTTTTTACTCCAATGTTTTTTGTCTGGGCAAATGGAAGGATGAATTTGACTAAGGAAGGCTTCATATATAGCATAATTAGAATAAAAACAATGATTTATTAATTGTGAAAATTCCTATTAGAGATATAGTGTAAGATATAATATCAAGAATTCTAATCATTCTTTAACTCAGGTGAAAGATCTGGGCTAATACATAAATTCAGTGTCAGTAACATAGGGATAATATTTAAAGTCATAAAATCCTTGATTTGAGTTTGATAATTTTAATATAACAGTTGGAATGGAATTGCTTCTCTGGACTTTGATGTCATAAACACATAAGTGTCCAGAGGAATCTCATCTAATCTTGATTAATGGGGGATAAAAGCATTCCTGATAATTGAAGTCTTTCCAGAAATGTTTATTCCTAGAAAAGCTTCATAAAATATCATCTCCTTTCCACTACCATTTCTCCTTTCCACATTTCTCTTTTCTCCAGTCCATAAAATTCACTTTGCTCTATACATCAATGCTAAAATATAAAATATATCAAAAGTTAATAATGCCAAACCTTGGCAAGTAAAGATGCTTGTTGATATTTTAAGTAACAAAACAGGAAAAACTTACCACTTTATCAATAGGGCTTTCAGTTTGAGATATTTCCCAGTCAAGAATATGGGCTTTATTTAAATCTTACAAAATATTTTATAACCTTATTTAAAAAAAAAAACAAAAAACAAACAGGTAAAAAGTCACTGAAAAATTTATGGAAGCATTATATCAAAAAAGTTACATCCAAGCACTTTCATTCTTCAATTCCTAACAACAAACTCAATTGTTCCTCCAGGGTTTAGAAAAATACACAGATGAACACAGATTATTTAAATGACAGTCAAGCACTTCTTATTAATGAATAAAATGAACAAGTGAAAAAATGCTTAATCATATTCATATCTCATAAACCTTAACCCCATATTAATTTTTACCTTTAGCATTAATATATTACCTTCTTTGCTTTTGCAACAAAATAACAATATTGTTGTTAACTATAGTCTATAAATGACATTAGCTATATTTTTCCAAGAATCGCCATTCTTAACAACTGTAGTAGAACATTCCTGTATTTATATTATTAACTCCACCCTTATCTACTGCCCAAATCACTATTATACATTCCCTATATTATGCTCCAGCTGTCCTCCAACTAATATTAACTTCCCTTAAATTCCAAACTTTTATTAACAGTGTTTGATGATGCATCAGTAGTGTTATTCCCAAGGAGTCATGTTCATGCAAACCTTCTAAAGTGGCATTAGAAGGCTTTATCCCTCATAATCTAGAGTTCAGTCCTCAGATCCTCTGGAAGCAATCTTCATCATTTTGCTTCTCAGGGGTAAGCTTTTATTTCACACTTCTTCACATTCTGGCTGTTATTGCCAAAGCTCATTAACTAACAACACAAGAACCAAAATGTAAATTCAATGAGCTATCATAAAAAAATACAAATTTAAAATGCAAAATACTTCTCCTGGTTATTGGACAATAACTTTCTATCCAGGGAGGTTTGACTCTACAGGAATCCCAATTATCTTATGAAGTTTCCTAGATTATGACAAAATTTGATTAAGCAATATTGGCTATGGCCTCAAGTAGCTTTAGCACAAAAGTTCCCTCCTAACATAAAAGTGTACCTGTCAGTCAGACTCTCCTGGGTTTATGAAAACAATCAGAGAACTGTGTCCCTGTATAAATATTGTGCCAAATATCTACTGAGAAATTTTGATTCCTTGACTTACTCTGCTCTGTGATCCCTTCCCTTATCTTTTTTCTTTGGATGAATTATAATGATTTATTTGATAGTACTCTAAAGTATTTTTCTTTTTTTTTTTTGTCAACTGCTGCATGTTTCATTATATAATATCTTCCATGAAATGTCAATTTTTATAACATAAAGTTCACAATATTATAAAATTGCCAAAAATTCACCAACCAAATTTTTTGGGCTGTCTCCAATGACAAATCATCAAAAAAAAAAAGTCTATAAAATTTAATATTGTGAGAGACTAATGACCAAGATGATGAGCAATCTATACTAAAGTACAGTGAAAAATATTGTGGCTTAATTAAATAAATAGGTTTATTTTAAGAAGAATTGTTCTTAAATTTTAAAAATTATGAATTTTCTCACTATACAATTTTAAGAAGTATATAAAGGGACATATTACACATATGGCAAAAAGTGACCCAGTTTCAATTAAGGGCTTATTTATCTAATATTTATGGCTCTTTAAGCTCATAGGTTTCTGGGAATGCCTTGGAGCCAAATTTGAGCTAGAAGATATTATCTAGATTCAATATTGCCAGAAATGAATTGTTAACAAAATGGATAGTCATCAATCAGGGATAAATTATTAGACTTGGATAAGAAACCTGCAGAAGAAAAACAAACCAGAAATGCATAAGGAAGGATGAAAAGCTCTAGATATAACAAGATCTGGCTGAGAAGCTTCAATTCAAAGAGTAGGAGAGTAGAAGTTTTGGGCTTCCATTCTTGTAGCACTTGATGTACTGTTAACTTTGTAACTTTATCTCAAAATTAAATGGGTTTCTTTGCTCTGAACTTATTTTGCTTACTTCCCCAACAATCCTATTGAGAAACAATTTATATGGTCTAAATCAGGATGAGCATATTTTCTCTTCTTTATCAATCAATTTTATTAAAACACGGAATATGCAGGTGGAATCTTCCTTTCTGCTGCCTCTACTCATATTTTCTTGCACCACAACTTTTCATGGCATTTTTAATTTCTGCATTTCTCAAAGTGTTAACCAACGGGTTGAGCAAGGGTGTCGCAATAGTGTAAAACATAGCCACCAATTTGTCCACCGGAAATGTGGTTGGAGGGCAAGTGTATGTGAATATTCAAGGAATAAAAGTTAAGATAACCACAATAATGTGGGATGTGCAGGTGGTGAGGGCTTTCTTTCTTCCTTCTGCACTCTGTTTAGTCAGAGAATGTAAGATTAAAACATAAGAGATGATCAGGATTATGAAAATCACCATGCATATAGCCCCACTATTAAAAACTATGAGTATATTTATGAAATAAGTATCCATTGCAGGCAAGTTTCAACAGTGGTGGCATATCACAAAGATAGTGATCAATAACATTAGGGCCACAGAAAGTTAATTTCAAAACCAAGATAATCTGTGCTGAAGAATGGATACAAGATCCCACCCATGACAATTTCACCAGTGTACCACAGACATGTATGCTCATGATGGTTGTGTATTGCAGTTGTTTACAAACAGCCACATAGTGATCAAATGACATGAGGATAAGAACTAAAATCTCCATGCACCAAAAGAAGTGAATTGCAAAGATCTGGACCATGCATTCATCATAGGAGATAATTTTCTTCTCTGTAAGCACATCTATAATCAACCTGGGTGCCATGGATATGGAGATACAGGTATCAGCAGAGGATAAGTAGAAAAGGAAGAAGTACATGGGGCTCCCAAATATCCAACTGTATTTGATGGTCATCACAAAAAGTAAATTTGCCAAAAGAGTTGCAAGGAAGAGAAACAAAAAGATCCCAAGCACTACTTTTCCTTAAGAACATCCTGAGTTAACCCAAGCAGAATGAACTCATTTGCACTGCTATTCATGCCCATGGTTGGTGTAGATAAAGAAAGGATGGAGCTGAGAAATACCTCCTCTGCAAAAAAAAAAAAAAAAAAAAAAAAGAGATGTGATTTAACAAGGACAGCATACTTGGACTCTTTATATCTCCAACTTTTGGTTCATGATAGTCATAATTTTACCCTCAAAATAAGTCAGGATAATGATTGTGAATGATGATGAGCTGTTTAAATATATCACTGGGGCTGGAATTTTAAAGGGAAATTATATGCATGTGAAATCTTCTATTATGCATGATTCTGAGTTTCACTTCTTACTGATTCATCCTGGTGTTCCATTTCTTACATCTCTATAACCTGAATTATGTCTTTACTCACATATGATTCCCCTTAATCTATCTGCCACAGATTTTGTTTTCTTTCGATATTTTTTCTTTTTAAACAAAATTGTAAAAATGTATAGTTGAATTTCCCCAAACAGATATTTCTGCAGTATCTGCAAGCCACAGGCCTTGCCACATCTGCAAGCTGCAAGCCTTGCCTTAGCCTCGCCTGCGAGGCATAACCCCCTCCCCCGTTCACCCCTTCCCTCTCTCCCACTTCCTTGTTCCTCCTCACCAATCAGAGCTCTCGCCCCAGTTATTGCCTTATTTGGACAACCTTGCTTCACCCCCTACCGTTCCCAATTCTGCCCTCCTGCCCTAGCAACACCGAGCCACCCTATAGCAATCTTCCACCCCTGGCTAGAGGACCGCCCCGTTTCCTACAATGTATATATACGTTGCACCTCCCCAATAAAGCTCTCTCACTCTCTCTTCTTTTTCTTCCCCCACACTCAGAGGACTCGAGTCTTTCTTTCACGCGCGGTCCTTACCAGATACCCCCCACACCCACACCGTGAAGACCAGAGAGCCCCTGACGCCACTCTCTGACAACTTCTTCACCCCCGCCGTTCCCAGAGTGCACACCGGACGGCCCACAACTAGCTCGTGTCGCTCCCCGGGCTGCAGCAGGGCTGATCACCCTCAGGCTCGGGAACAAAGCGACATTTGGCGCCCAACGTGGGGCACTGCTGGCGGGACCACCGCAGCCTTCAGGATCTGGTAAGACCTTAAATGTACCTTGTTATCTTCCTTTCGCTCCCTATCATTCTTCTTTTCATTTTTAATATTCTATTTCACTGCTTCCCCAGTGCCTCTAAAACTCCGCTTCCGTCTGTGGCCTTAGTACTCCTGCTGTTCATTCTCCTTCTCGCGCTTATCTCTCTCTTGCTCTCCGGACATGGTGGCCTCCTTTTCCAAGCACCAGGCGCCACAGGTTCGGGCTCTGGCACATCTTCTAGCATGCCACAGCTGTAAAGCCTCCTCCAAACAGCTTCAAACTTACTGGGACCTGCTGCTTCCCTTTAATCCCTGGCTCCTCACGTCTAATCTTTGGGATCCTGATACCTATCGCTTGCTCATAGACAGAGTAGCGTCTGCCCTGGAGCAAGAGGGCAAGCGCTTCCCTCCTGGCCTCATCCCCACACTCATTACCATCCGCTCCTGTCTCCTCGGCGCTAAGCCTCTAGAAGTCTCCCTCTCGGGGCCCTCCTCTTCTGAGGAGGACTGTGAGAACTCTAACGCTTTAGTCTTCCAGCTTAACAACCTCTTGGAACACTCTGATACTGCTTCCGAACCTCTGACAAAAACCATTAACAACCGCACTCAAAATGGTGCACTTCCGCCTTCTTCATCACCTGCAAAGCGGAATCTTCTATATCCAGAACTCCCTTCCTCCGCTGAGGGCAAAGTTATTCTCCCCGCTAGCCCCGTCACCACACCACTTCCTGCCAAACCTCCTGACCCTCCTGCTCCCCCAATCGCTCTGTCGCACCCCCCCGCCCCTTTCTCTCCCCAGCGGCCTTGGCACCTCTGCCCCCGCCACTCCCTATCCGCAATATAAAATTCTCAAAAGCAGTGAATTCAAAGATATATGTTTCTATTGACGTGTTGTAACTTGTATTGTGTTTGTCTGTTTGTTCAGTGTCAGTGTATATTTTGATACCTCCGGATGGTAATATTAAATTAATGAATAAAAATTATTAAAAGAGCTCTATTCAAATAGCCAACATTTAATAAGTACTTATATTAATAAATAAATATGGGTATTAATTTAAAATAATAGAAATAGACATGAACAAACTAAATCATTATTCTAACAAGTTTGTTTAATGTTGATGCTAATTGTGTGTTTTCAGAAGTTTGCTTAAAAACAGTTTCTAAAATCATTGTGGTAACTTAAGTAAAGAAGGTATATGGAATGTGCTTTTATTATTAAAGAAAAGAAAGTATTTTTATCATAAAATAAAATGACTAAGTTATTAAAACAGGGTTGGAGTTTTGTTCTTTCTCGGGGTTTCTCAAGTCATTGGTCTGTTTCGGTGGAAGTTTGCACAGAATTTTTCTCCTGGATGATCAGTGTGCAGGAGGGAAGATGTTTTATCAAAGTAGCTTCTTGTGCCTTGGCCTTGACGTTTCCTTGGAGAGACAGGTTTTGTTACTTTTGGGGGAACATGATGTTCAAACCAGCTTTCTCAAAAAACGCTTTTTGTTTCAAACTGTTACAAATGGTTTGGTTTGTTCCCTGGAAGGGGGTGGAATACTGAAAGTGGTTAAGTTCATGTGATGTAGGTTGAGTGAAGTGTTTGAGACTGTTAGGCAACGGAGGGAAATTTTCTAAATTTATGACAATTAAAGTTGTATGAATAAAAAGTTCATATAAATACTTTAAAGGTGTATAAAATTGCTGAAAATTTAATAATGTTTCAGTGTAGTATTAAACAAAAGTATACTGTTATTAATCATGATTTTAATTATTTTAAAATATAATATGTTATAAAACTACCTCTCTGCCTAAAAATCAAAAGGCAGGTGCTTTAACTTAAGTTTGTCTGATTTACTCCACCTCTGCTATATATAATAATAATAATAAATGGAAACTAAAATAGTAAGCGCATCAAGGATGTTTTGTAACAAATTAAAAATAATAAAGTATATTTCAAAAGGTGTTGTATTCCTCCCTGGAGGAGCTGGCCACTCTCCTAGGGACTGATGCATAAACCTTGAAATGTACTGCCCAAGGAGTGTTGTGTTCCTTCCTGGGGAGGCTGGCCCCTTCCTCAGGAATTAGCAAAATACTCAGTAATTGGCATATTATTATTATTGACTTAAAAGATTGTTTTTTACTATTCCTCTTAATCCAAATGATAAAGGAAAATTTGCACTTACTATTCCTTCTATTAATCATTCAGCTCCTACTGAATGATAACAGTTCGAAGTTTTATCTTAGAGAATGATAACCAGTCCTATCTGCATTATGTCAATCCTTTATTCACATTCCATTACAAATTTTGCAAAAACAATTTCCTAAGGTTATGATTATTCATTATATGAATGATATTCTTTTTGCCGCTGAGCAATCTTAAGAGCTGAAACAATCATTTCAGCTGGCTAAAGAAATTCTTCCTCAACATGGGTTGCACATAGCAGAAGAAAAAATTCAAAAACAGGTTCCTTTTCAATATTTGGTGTCAGCCCTAGTCCTGAAGGTTCACTGTGAGGACCTGGTCACCCAGGCTCGCAGTCTCCATTCTAGATTTCATTTCTCGGCTGCCAGCCTGCAACACCTGTTCCCTGACCTGCCCATCGAAACGTGCAAACATCTGGTACGCGGCTGTAAATGCTGCGCTCCCTTCCTGCCACTCGGGCCCCTGCAGCCCCAAGGAGTCAACCCCAGAGGCATAAAGCCAAATGCCCGGTGGCAGATGGACGTCACCCACGTCCCATCCTTCGGTAGACTTCAATATGTTCATGTGGTAAAAGACACCTTCTCCAGTCTAATTTCAGCAGTTGCCCTCCCAGGGGAACGAGCTCGGCATTGTATCCAAGCCATGAGACGAGCCATTCTCCTTATGGGAGTTCCCTGGGACCTCAAAACTGACAATGGGCCAGCCTACCATAGTTCCACCTTCGCGGCCTTTCTCAAGCTGTATAACATCACGCACCACTTTGGCATTCCCTACAACCCCCAGGGACAAGCCGTGGTTAAAAGGTCTCACCAACAGCTCAAAATTACTATTTTAAAAGAAAGGGAAATAAGCCCCTCGGGCACGCCTGAGGAGATCCTCACGGCGGCACTAGTTAGGCTCAATTTGCTTACCTTTGACAAAAACGGGTTGTCCCCCATGCACAAGCACTGGGGAGCATCTTCTGTAGGCACCCCCCTTCCCACTGTCATATGGAAAGACCCAGAAACCCAACAGTGGCAGGGACCTCACCCTCTCCTATGTCAAGGGAGGCGATATGCTTGTGTCTTCCCAGATGGCGCCCCACAACCCATCTGGATCCCGGCCCGAAACATCAGACCAGCCCCGTCGCTTGATGACAAGAAGACGCAAACAACAAAGAGATAGAGAAGAAGCTGAAGAGTGTCGCCTGCAGCTGAAATTCCTGGTAGCACCCCAACAAAACACACCCGCACCTCCCCGGCTAACTACTCTTTTGCTTGCTTTGCTTACCCTCGCTCATATAGGTAACGCCAATCCTCATCAGCCTTACAAATGGACTCTTTCCAGATGGGAGGATTCTGCAGTCTTACTAACTAATATTACTAACTCCCCTACCTTTACTGCCCTAATCAGCAAGCTCTTCTATCGGCCATCCCTCCCGAAGAACTTTCGTGATCCATATTTCGATAATCAGGATGTTTATCTCTGTCCCAGTTCCGCCCCAGGGCGTTCATATTGTAATCAGCCCACATATCACTAATGTGCCTACTGGGGATGCGAAACTTTGGCTACTGGGTGGTCACCCCAAATTACTGACCAATTCCTCATGGTGCAACTCGCCCCTGCTGGGTGCACTCGACCATCTTTGCCTGAACAAAGATTACCACCAGGTAAAACTCCCTGTACCGGTCTCGCCCTCTCTATTCGAAACCCTGCAGATCCATCTTGGGTCATTGGTCGTACCTGGGGCATCAAATTATACATCTCCGGATCCGACCCTGGCATGCTCCTGCTTATAAAAAAGGAACCAATCTCCTCCAGCTCAAGCCCTCCAGTTGCAATCGGCCCCAACCCAATCCTCAACCCTCCTGCTATTCCTGCACCCCCTAGCAGTCCGTCTACTAACTTCAGCGCCATCCCTCCTACCCCGCTACCCCCGCTTCAAATCCACACCACCCCTCCTACCCCACTACCCCCGCTTCAAATCCACAACCCATTTCTGTCCTTCCTTGCTGCTTCTTTCACCAGTTTAAATGCCTCCAATCCCAATCTCACCCAGAATTGCTGGTTGTGCCTCTCCTCCATTTTGCCCTATTATGAGGCGATTGCTGTTAACGCCTCCTACAAAGATTCTTCAGAAGACAGTCCTGCCTCTTGCAACTGGAATCATACTAAAGGCCTGACTGTTCGGTCTGTCTCTCATAGTGGGCTTTGCATAACTAAAGTTAATGGCACCGTCACTTCCTCTATGCAATCTCTCTGCAACTATACCTTATCCCCTAATTCAAACACCAAGTTTTTGATCCCCCACAACGATATGAAATGGCTCTGCTCTTCAACAGGTCTAACACCGTGCCTGAGCGTCGCCAACCTCAACACCAATGGAGAAACCTGTGTGCTCGTTACCATCCTTCCCCGCATTTACTTCCACACTAACGATCAATTCCTTGCATCTTGGCAGCATCAACTACTCCCGGACCATGTACAAAAACGTGAGATCATCACTGCTATAACTCTCGCCTCACTCCTAGGTATCGGTGGGATCGCCCTCGGAGCTGCTGCCCTCGGCACACAACAGACCGCTCTTTCCTCCTTGCGTATGGCTGTAGATGAAGATATAGCCCGTATAGAAACTTCTATCTCTCATTTAGAAAAATCCTTAAACTCTCTGTCGGAAGTAGTCCTCCAAAATCGTAGAGGACTCGACCTCCTCTTCCTGAAACAGGGGGGGCTGTGTGCCACGCTAGAGGAAGAATGTTGTTTCTATGCCAACCACTCCGGCCTCATAAAAGACAACATGGCCCAGCTGAGGGAAGGCCTGGCTAAACGTAAAAAGGAGTATGAAGCCCTTAACAACAACACCTGGACCTCCTGGGGATTTGACAAACTCCTCCCTTACCTCCTCCCCTTCCTTGGCCCTTTAATATTCATTCTGCTCCTCCTCTCTCTAGGCCCTACCCTCTTTAAAAAACTTTTACAGGCGATCCGCAACTCTATCTTCGACAAGCCAATGACCGTCCACTACCAGCGAGTCCAAACCCGTGAGGTCGACTATCTGCACCTCTCCAACAATAACCAATCCTTCAATCACCCAATCCATGCCAATCACTCACCCCTCTAGGCCCCCACCCCATCCCTCCTCCCTTTTTTCAAACAACCTCTCCATCTATTTTAGCTTGGCCTAGATGGAGCCGAACTGGTGAGCCAATGACGGGCAACCTAGCCAGGCACGCAGGGTGGCCAGCCTAAGACAGGGCACCAGCCGCTGTTGCTCTGCTGGGCTGATGTCCTATGACGGGCAACTGAACCTTATCATAGCACCGCTGGACAACCTAAGACAGGGGCCTAGCCGATTGTTGCCAAAGGGCCCTGGCTCAATCATTGTTGCTAGAGTCCCCAATGACGGGTAAGATCCAGCCCCCTTTTTGCGTGGTTCTGACCTAAGACAGGCACAGTCCCTACCGTTCATGCACAGCTGCTGCTGGGATAGCCCAAAGACGGGTAAGAGCTACCAGTGCCTTAGCCGGCTATGACCTAAGACAGGCCCAGTTCCCTATCAGTTGGCCTAAAAATAAAAACAAAAGGTGGAGATGCAGTATCTGCAAGCCACAGGCCTTGCCACATCTGCAAGCTGCAAGCCTTGCCTTAGCCTCGCTTGCGAGGCATAACCCCCTCCCCCGTTCCCCCTTTCCCTCTCTCCCTCTTCCTTGTTCCTCCTCACCAATCAGAGCTCTCGCCCCAGTTATTGC
>JAKSZT010028574.1:1540792-1558919 GCA_026826555.1 Tolypeutes matacus | reverse complement strand
TTATTTTTGCTTCCTAGGAGTTAAAAAAAGTGCTAATTATTCTTCCTGTTCTATATTTCGCCACTTTAAATCTATTCTCTATATACATCCCATCTAAAAGCCTTTGATAATATTCTATGTTCTACATAATAAGATTGAAATTCCTTGGCATGACACATGCCACTTTTTTTTAATCAGATTTCCAAACTCCTCTATGGCTACATTTCTAGCCAGGCTCTGTTTAGAACTTTATCTCTATTAGTTTATGTTGAAATTACTGCCGGTCCTCAAGCAAATGATCATGTCAGATTCTTTGATACTCTGCTATAGTCATTCATCTCCATGATGAGTGGGAGATTCAGTAAATTTTGGTTGGTTCAAGCTTCAAAACTAGTACTGAGAATGAAAGTGGGCAGGACTAACATCTGTAGGGAAAAGAGGAAGAGAAACTACAGTCCTGTGTTGTGGATAAGGTTGAGTTTGGTACTGAACTATAGAATCCATGGGAAATCAGTATTCAATTTCCATTGAAAAGTAAAACGAAAGATATGCATGATATTAATGATGGTATCAGGTTTGTTGGAGTATATCCTCCCCTTCCCATTAAGTCAAGGATATTTATCAGCAGCAAAGATTCTCTGGATGTTATCAATGGTTCATTTATTCCTTGTTCCTTTTATGAACCAGAAAACTATTGGTTCTGGTAACTGGGTGTCAGGGTTTGATATAGGAGAACATAAAACTAGCTTCTACAGATATTGAATAGATGGAAAATGAAGTGTATGTATTGTATAAGGACAGAGCTGGCTCCTGACAATGGACCTTAAAGGCCAAGAGGAATTGTGTCTATTTCTAGGCAGGAACATCTGGGAACAAGGAGAAAAATTAAATCATAAAGAAAAAAGTAGAAAGAAAAAAAAGGGGATCCCAAAACAAATGTCTACTAGGATATATAGGGCAGAGACTATGTGGTTTAAGATGCAGAGAGCTATTATATTACGAGATGTCTTTGAATGAATGGGCTAGGATAGCATTGCTAATGGAGAGGGTAGATATTCTTTCTGTTCCTTCTATGTGGAATGCCTTTCTCTCTTTATTCATCTTGTTGAATGAAACTAATCCTTCAAAACAACTCAAATTACATTTCCTCTAAGTCTTAACTATGGCCTAATTCACTGAAAGGCACAGATTGCTTTTATGGTATTGAACTTAACGTTATCTATCAGTACTTATTAAATTTTTTTAAAAAGTTAATAATCCAATATCCTATACATAAGGATAATGCATGTAATACTTACAAATTACATTATTTAAAATAAAATAGGGGGTGAATAGGTGGATCACAGTACATTTTTTGGGCACTGAAACTATTCTGTATGATACTGTAATGGTGGACATTTGAGTTTATGCATTTGTAAAAACAAATAGAACTATACAGCACAAAGAGTCAACCATAATATAAACTAGAGTTCATTTTACAATAAAGTATCCATAGTTATTCATGAATTGTAACAAATGTACCACACTAATGCATAATGTTAATTATGGGAAAAACTGACAAAGCTGTTATAAGGAATTCTGTATTTTCTATACAATTTTTCTTAAAACCTGAAGCTAGTCTAAAATAGTCTATTAAATAAATAAGTAAATAATAGTATAAACCCTGAGACTTTTGTTTTACACAGATATATTCAATGCCACTATTGTTATTCTCTAATTATTTAAGACAAATTGCTTAGTATCTCTGATCCTCATTTTACTTAGATATTGAAGGAAATAATCATGATTAAAAGAATTGTGGAGCAGATTTAAATATTAGCATGTGAATTTTCAGTTATAGTGACTTTCACATATTATGTATACCAAAAATACCAGGTACCTTTCTCTTCTTCTTTGCTTAATTTATGTTACTAAAATTATAGATGAAAATTAGAGGGAATATTTTCTTCTTTATAAAACTAATATCTCAGGGAATATATTTACCCTGACATTTAGTCCATAATTTTATATATAATTGGTATTCATTATATATTTGATAAATTGATTGAATTACACCTATATTACCATGTGTTCATCATTTTAAAAGAAATATTTTATTTTAGAATAATTTTAGATATACCAAAGTGTTGCAAATATATTTGCAGTGTGTTCTCATATTTTCCACACTCAGATTTCCCTATTATTTTCTATCATTTTACATCAATATGATTCATTTGTCACAACTAATTAACAAATGCTGATACATTATTATCAACTAAAATCCACAATTTATTCAGATTTCTTTGTTTTAACCTAACATCCTTTCTCTATACCAGAATCCCATCCAAGATTCAATATTACATTTAGCAATTGTGTTTCTTTAGGCACTCTAGATAGTGATAATTTCTCAGACTTTGCTTGTTTTTCATGATTTTGACATCATAAAGAGGAACGGACAAATATTTTGGATATTATCAATCAACTGTGGTTATTTGTTCTTGATTAGATTGGTTTTATGGATATTTTGGAGTAAGACATCAAAGGTAACATTCCATTTCATCACATCATATCAAGGGTATACACTATTGACCCTACTATTTATTTTTATTTTTTAAAATCCTAGTCTCCACCCTCAGTCACTGCTTTTATTATTATTTTTTAGGAGGTACTGGAGATTGAACCTACAACCTGGTACATGGGAAACAGGTGCTCAACCACTGAGCTATATCTGCTCCCCACTATTTTCTTCTTTTTTAAAAAAATAGGGAAATGTTTCCATTTTCAGAGTTTTTTTTACAAAGATTTATTTTATTTATTTCTTCCCACCCACTCACTGTTTGCACTTGTGCTGTTTGTCTTCGTTTCTTTAGGAGGCACGGGGAACTGACCCTGGGAACTCTGATGTGAGGGGGAGGCAACTAATCACTAAAGCAATCTTGGTTTCCTGCTTTGTTGTGTCTCTCATTATGTTCTGCCTCCTGTGTCTCTTGTTGTGTCTTCTTGTTGCATCAGCTTGCTGTGCCTGCCCATTGTGTCGGCTCACTGTCTTGCCCGTCTTCTCTAGGAAGCACTGGGAACATCTGCTCCCTACTTTGTTGTGTTTCTCATCATGTTTTTCTTCTTGTGTCTCTGTTGGGACATCTTGTTGTGTCAGCTTGCCATGCCTTCCCATCACACAAGCTCACTGTCTTTTTTAGGAGGGCCTGGGACCCGACCACACACCTCCCATGTGGTAGGCAGGATCTTAATTACTTGAGCCTCATCTGCTTCCTGCCAGTATTTACTTTTTTTTTTTTTTTAATCTAAATGTTTTATTTAATGGAACTGTCATAAAATTTCTCAATAATGCCTTTGTATGTACAATTATATATTCATCTATAAATATGTCTATATCTATATCAAACCTATATTCTAACATCAAATACATCATTAAACATTGCATCTATCTTTTTAATCTGGAGCAGTCTCTCAGTTTTTCTATTTCTCATCAATGATATCTTGAAATGCTTTTGATGTTAACCTTCATCGACTTGGATGAGGTAGAGTTTTCCAGGTTTCTCCACTATAAACATACTCCTTCACACCCCAATTTTTCATACTGTATTCTTTGTAAGGAAGTCCTTATGTGTGCACCATAATAAAGAGTGTAATTATTTTTTCTCTCATTGAGAGTGTAATATCTACATAAATCAATTGGAATTATTCTAAAGGGGAGATTTGACTGTTCTTATATATATTTTTAATGAATCATATATTTATTTCAGTATGGACTCATTGATACTAATTTCATAGTTTGGTTTAAGGTCCATTAGTGTGCTATTTATTTCATTGAACATTTTTTTTCCAGATTTGGTCACTGAGAGTTCTGTCCAATAGGTCCCATGTCCATTGGATATATCATTATTATTGTGTGTGGGTGTGGGTGTATGTTGTGTTTTCTGTTTTAAGACTTTCAAAAAATTCTTCTTTACTTTATGGTATAAAAATATGATCCTGTTCATCTTTTACATTCCTTGATACAGCCCTAAAATCAAGCAAATCTCCCAGGAGTCATTTTTCCTTTTATTTTACAATGAAGCTGGAAAGCAATATCTTTGCACTGGGTGACCACACATTTTGTATTCTTGTCAAGAATTGTCATGTAGGATCCAATTATTAATAACACCTTCAATTTCAAAAATGGCCACTTATTTTCCCATAATCTAAGAAGACAAATTGAAGAGTAAGTCCTTTATCACATCTGGCTTTAATTCTTAATTGAGGGGAAGGAACACTTTAGGGAATGATAGTCACCAGTTCCAGGTATTTCACGTCATTCATATTAAATACTCTCTCAGGGAAGGCAAAAACAAGCATTTCCCAGTTAAAATCTTGGATGATAGTGGATTTGAGAAAGTGTGAGATATAATTGGGAACAATTTAGCTAACAGGTCAGAACCTATGCCTCTGTGAGTCAAACAGAAACTTTTTCCAGAATAATCAGCATTTTAGGAGCATTTTTTCTTCTTGTTTGTGTTAAATGGCTTCCAAATTACCTTGGGAATAAAAGAGGACAGCTAATATTTTAACATCTGTAAAAAAAGCTGCTATGAATTTTATTGGGGAATTATTTATTTTAATTTATTAATACTTGGAGAAAGTCAATCTGTTCAATCCCATGGTAAGTTTCTTAGATATACAAGGCACTGTGGAAGGATATAAAATGTACAGATTTTCTAGGTTTGATTTATAATCTAAAATGAGAAACTACTAATAAAAGATGTGCAAGTCAGTTTTTGTTGGAAATGAGCACTACAAGGTAAGGCTATTTCTATTTGATATTGGGAGGGACAAGCAATAGAAACAATATCTGAGTGTTTCTGGAAATATTTCTAGGTGGTGATGGCTATGTCATGGATATAGTAGGTTTCAAGCTTTCTATCTCCTCAGTAGAGAATGAATATAAAATAGTGTGGGACATCATAGAATTGTACCTATGAGAAATCTTCTTTAATCTTTACATTCATTCAACAAATATTACTTTTATTCTAGATGCATAGATTCAGCAGTGAACAAATAGACAGAAAACATGTCCTTGTATTTCTTCATTCTGATGTATGTGATTCTTACGGTATGTCATTTTACTATATATCAGTTACATGAATTATACATCTGTGTGCATGTCTTTTATCATTATATCTATCTATCTATCTATCTATCTATCTATCTATCTATCTATCTATCCATCCTTCTATTTCTATCTAAATAATTAGTTGATAGGAACTTCAAACAATTTTTCATCTCTTTTTGCTAAAATAGTTTTGAATACTTTTGGATAACTTTCAAGAATACCAGTGAACCTATAGTTAATGAAAAATTGATGCTGTATGAAGTAAAGAGCATGGAGATCCAGAACTAACTGTATATCTGATTCACCAGCTTACCCAAGCTCATGAATATTAATATTTTCCTACATATATTGCTATTCTTACTACCTATGTAAGAATACAGTATTGAGGTCTCAGTGATATGCCACAGAAATTTATAATCACATCATTAGCTAAGAGTAGGTTTTAAAAATCTATATTTTAAAAGCAGTGCACGATTATGACATAATTTCAAATCTTAATGAAGTTCACATCTCTAAGAGTAGGTTTTCTTCCATTCTCTGATGCCTTTTAGACAGTAGTATTCCTCCTTAGAGATTAGAGCTATTTTGCCTTTCTTTGGTACTCTTCCAAATACAAACCATTTATATAAAAAAGCAGGTGCAATATATAATATCCTGCTTTTAAAGAAAATGTTTTCATTCTAAGCATATAGATTTATCCTCAGATTTTTTACTTTACAATATATTTTAGAGACCAGTGTCTGTGTATATGATTCATTTTATCAATGGTTGTTTAATGTTATCATCTCTCCCCTATCGAATCCACTTCTCATGCATATTTAAGTTGTTCCCCTTCTTTTGGTACCATGGAAAGGGCTGTGTTTTAATTTCTTAAAAATTTAGGCTGCTTTGAGGTGATACCATTAAATGGGTTGACTTCAAACAATGATAATTTAGTAACTTACAGTTTGAGGCCAAGAGAATGACCAAATCAAGGCATTGTCGATGCATGCATTCCTCCCAAAGACCAGTTGCCTGTGATCCTTCACTCCTCTACCATATGGCAATGCTCATGGCAGTATCTACTGGCCTTACTCTTTTCTATTGGGTTTCATTGACTTTAGCTTCTGCCTTTTATGGCTTTCTCTTCCTATATATCTATTCATTCCTTTTATAAAAGACTCCATTAAGAGGATTAAAGCTCATCTCGGGTCACAATTTTTTTTTTTTTTTTTTAAAGATTTTATTTATTTATTCATTTATCCCCCCCTTGCTGCTTGTGCTCGCTGGGTCAGCTAACCACGCCGTGCGGGCGGGCTTGCCTTCACCAGGAGGCCCCGGGAACCGAACCCGGGGCCTCCCATATGGTAAACGGGAGCTCTACTGATTGAGCCACAGCCGTTTCCCGTCGGGTCACAAATTAAATGAAATATCCTCAACAAAAACCTTACTTACAAGGGGTTTATACCCAAAGGAATGGATTATATTTGGGAGCATTTTTCTCAGGTACAAACTACTTCAAACCACCACTGGCCACAATGATAGTTTTAGTACATGTGAGTAAGTGCATTTCTAGGAAATTGAATCATTGGCCTGATTTCTATGTGTAGTTATAATGTTATAGATGTTGGAAACCACCCCCTAAACTCCTACCAAAAATATATAAGCTTGATTGTTTCCCACTCCTTTGCAGCACTACGTATTAACACACATTCATCAAAAGACACTTTACTTACATAATAGATGAAAAGGTTATCTAACTGGAATTTTTATTTCCATGTACTTATCTATGAATTAAATCAAGTATCTTTTCATACATTTAATTATTTTGATAAAGAAAATTGACTCTTGAAAAATGGTCCTTTGGCCCATTATTTATTGTCCTTTTTAAATACTGATTTGTGGAATCTATTTATATTTAGAGAAATTACTCTTTTGCAAATATACTTTACCTATTTGGCACTCTTTTTGCTTTTGACCATGCTATTATTCGGGAGGAATAAATGTGGCTATATACATAAAACAATTTGACCAGGATCTGATATATAGATAGTTATAAATAAATGTCCACTTTCTGTTTCTGTCTTCTCTTCCTTGAAGTAAGAATTTGAGACACCAAGAATATAGATGACAAAAGTCCTAATGAAATGTTTCAGCAATCATTTAGTGTGTCCCGAACTCATTTTTTATATTCCTGGTGCTTAAGCTACAAACCTGAAATTTGAAATAATGTTCTGATTTAGAGAAAATGTTCTCTTTTTCATTTTCTTCATATATATAGATAGTCTCAGTTTTTCCTTGTGTCTTAGGAAATATTGATGACAAAGAGTAATAATGAATTAAGGGAAGAATTTAACTGTGGACAAAATAGTATGGTAAAAAAGTATAAAGTTGAATGAGAGGTTGCAACTGTAAACAACCAGAAAGATATGAGAGGTAAAGTAAAAGGAAAAATACTTAAACTTATTCCAGGCAATAGATACAAATATGAGTGTCCTGGATCAGGGTTACTGGCTTGTTGGCTGGTTGTTCATTGAACTATTTTTCTTTCATCAGCACCAATATTGTTTGGAAAGCTAAAATCTTAAATTTATTTCCTGTATCTCTGTGTATATGTAGGTCTTATTAAGGAAGATGGTCTCAAATGTTTAGATAATCATTCATTGAGTGTTGAGAATTTTGCTAGAAGACATTTAATGAATGGATAGCAAAGTTCAAGAAATGTGAAAGCTCATTAAAGTAAATTATGCACAGGTTTTCTCTATTTCTGTAACACACTTACTATGGATATGTCCTTGCTGAAAACTAAAGAAAGACATTAGGATCAAGAAATTATCTACTCCCGCCAAATGCACAAAATTAATGTTTAAGTCTGAAGAATCATTTAATTTTCAATCATTTTCCTATGGCACTTTCCTATAAAATTTTTGTAAATAATTTGAATAAATATACAATGTTTATTTTATTCAGAAAACAATTAATACAGAGAAAAGTAACTGTGTACCCATTAGTAAGTGGAGATTCCATGATCAAGCATATATTCAAGCTCCAAAATATATTTATTTTATAAAATTAATTCTTTTCTTCTTGCAGATAAACTCTTTTTAAACAGTGCTTGCCCTAAGTTGACTTGAACAATGCAGCAAAATAACAAAGTAACAGAATTCATATTATTTGGATTTACACAAGATCCAATGAGGCAGAAAACGGAGTTTGTAATCTTCTTAATCTTCTATGTGGGACTTGTGGTGGTGAATTCCTCATTATTGTGACTATCAAGTTCAGCCCTTGGAAGCTCCATGTACTTCTTTCTCTCTCTCTTTTTTTTTTTTTTTTTTTGTCTTTTGCTGATGTCTCCTTTCAACTTCCACAGCCCCTCGGCTAATTGTGGATGCTCTCTCTGCAAAGAAAATCATATCCTACAATGAATGCATGACACAAGCCTTTACACTACATTTATTTGGCTGCATGGAGATCTTTGTTCCCATCATCATGGCTGTTGATAGATATGTGGCCATCTGTAAGCCCTTATGTTACCCAATCATCATGAGATAGCAGGTCTGCATCATTTTGATTATTTTTGTCTGGATGGGGTCTTTCATACATTCTATAGCTCAGATTGCCCTATCCTTGAGATTGCCTTTCTGTGGACCCAATTTGGTTCATCATTATTGCTGCGATTTACAGCCCTTATTGAAACTTGCCTGTATGGACACTTTTGTGATCAACCTATTGTTGGTGTCTAATTGTCAGGCCCTTTGTTCAAGCAATTTCATGCTTCTGATACATTGTCATGTTGCATTCTCTGAGAAATCACAATGCAGAAGGGAGGGAAAAAGCCCTCTCAAGTTGTACATTCCACATCACAGTAGTCATCTTATCTTTTGGTCTATGTGCATTCATGTACACACATCCCTCAACCATTTTCTCTGTGGACAAGATGGTGATAGTATTTTATACCCTGTCTCAACCCACTCATTTATACACTAAGGAATGCAGAAGTGAAAAATGCCATGAAAAAGATTTAAAATTACCTCAGAAGTCAAAGGAAGGCCTGAGAATTGTACTACTTGCTGAGGAATATTTTGACTAACTCATTACATACATCAAATAGGATAGTATCTAATTATGTGGGAAGGACATGCAGTGTATATGAGGATGTGGATTGTTATTTTTAAAAAATAATTTGCAGGGAAGCGGCTGTGGCTCAATCAGTGGGGCTCCCGTTTACCATATGGGAGGCCCCAGGTTCAGTTCCCGAGGCCTCCTGGTGAAGGCGGGCCAGCCCGCACGGCGTGGTTGGCTGACCCAGCGAGTGCAGGCAGCAGGGGGGGGATAAATGAATAAATAAATAAAATCTTAAAATAATAATAATAATAATAATAATTTGCAGAGAAGTTGAATGTCCAGGCACCATTTCTGTACAAAAGAAATATATGTGTTAGATTAATTCAGATAAGTATTTCCCAATAGTCTTTCCTCTCTACAGGATCCTCTGCTTTCAAGTCATACCATCATTAGGGTACAAGCCTGACTACACATGTGCACCCTAATATAGAATGCACCTGATTCAGCTACTTTTTTCTATGCTTTGAACTGCCCCTGGAAGATTTCCTGACATCAGTCTGACTTGTTCTTTTCCTGAGAGCTCCTTTTAGGCATTGCTATCTGTTACCTCTATTTCCCAACTCTCAATCTGCACTTTGAATTATTAAGAGAAAAGATCTTTACTCAATAACTTTTACAACTTCTGAGCATCCATAAAATATTAAATAAAGACTTAATTCTAATTTAGCACATTTCCACAGTGGTATCCAGCTCTTCCTCTTGAATGCCTCCAGGGCAAGGGAACTCAGTCTACCGAGACCATCCATTCAACTTTATCACTAGTTTGTCTTTAAATGTTCAATATTTTTTAATTGGAGACTTAAAATATATATACCTATATTATAAATTATATTTTTCTCATTGTTTGCTTGTGTTTAGATAACTGAAGGATTATTTGTAAGATATTGTCTCTATAGTATTACAAAGGACCTTGAGATAGTCACTATGATTGGTGTATGAAAGCTGTAGCAACAGAACTTTTAAACTCTAAATGTTTGGAAAGTAAAATAATGTGTAATATCAAGACTAAATAAAAATACAAATACATCAGAGAAACAATATATTTTATGGGAGTGACGGGCAGAAATGAAGAACCAGGTTTGAAGCCAATTTATGGTATGGCATTATTTTATTTAAAGTTGTACTGTGTAAATGAAATGAATGATACTATGATAAGCATTTAGAAATTGCCCATAACATTTGTCTCCAGACAATGGAAGTAAGGAGAACCCATATCGCAGCAGAATCTGTTCTCTCTTTCTACTTGAGATATCTGAATAGAGCAGTTGTATAGATTTCCAAGTTAAAATTGCCAAGGAAACGTTTGTGCCACTAGAAGGCAGAGTGGTTTAGCAGCAGCACCTTGGGAGTATCTACCAACAGGTATATCATGAACTTTTCTATTCATTGGTTTCTGTGTATTAAAATATAATGCAGATTTAGTTGCCATTACAAAGTTTCATTTCATTTCAAATATGCTCGTAATTCTTTAATTGGGCCAAACTTACCCAATTTACCTCCTGTGAAAAAACATTTAAAAATAAAGTCAAGAAAATGCCACTACTTTCCTATGTTCTCACTTTTTACCCCCTTCTTGGGAGACTGAGAAGTGTAGAGTTTACACTGGAATCCCACAAGAAGAGGGTCACATATTTAATAGAATCTATCATAAATTTTTCTAATCTACACTTTCATAGCAACAACAAAAACATATAGTCTGAAATACACACAGACACCAACACATACAAACTATTTAGCATTTCATGGTCATTTGCTTTTCAGGTGAATAAATGAAGGTCTGAAGTAGAGAAAAAAATAAATAAACTAAAATAAAAATAGGATAACAAAATAAGAAGAATCTATATGGGGGAAAAACCTCAGACAGTTTTGCATGGTTCAAAATTACTCATAGTCAAATTAAACCTGGAAATTGAAGTAATTTTTTAAACATACTAGGATACCATATCTATCTAATGGACAAGTTTGAGGTGGACACCCCCTCCAAAAAAGATTGACCTAAAAGAGAAACTGTAAATTATAATTAGATTTTCATTTTAAGAATACATTTTCCATTGTGTTTTTGGCACTTTTTTTTTTTAGGAGGTACTGTGAATTGAACCCAAGACCTCATATATGGGAAGCAGGTGCTCAACCACGTGAGCTACATCCACTCCCATCCAGTGTTTTATACTATCAATGAAGATGCAAAATGAGCTCTGTATTATTCCTTGCAAGAATGTATAATCTCAATGTGATTATTAGGAAACATGGTACAGATCCAGATTGAGGATTAATTTACAGAGTAATGGGCCCATAAACTTCAGAATTTTAAGGCAATGAAACCCAAAGACTGACAAAGTAACTATTCCAGATTAAAAGAGGCCAAAGAGAAACGGAAACTTACTACAATGTGTGATCTTGGATTAGATCCTAAATTCAATAATGTAAATAGCTAAATAGTGCATCACTGGGATTGTTCATGAAATTTGAATTTGGACTGAATTAGATAATATATCAATATTAAATTCTCTTGGGCTTTTAGAATGTAAACTTACTGTGGTTATAAAAGAGAGTGTTTTATTCTTTAAAAAAAATACACATTGGGGCATTTTGTGATAAAAGGGCATGATGCCACCAATTTGCCCCCAGATGGTTCAGAATAAAATTATATTTATTTTTATAAATGGAAATAAAGGAAAAAAGGAAGACAAGAATGCAGGAAGGCAAGAAGGAAGGCAGGAAGGAAGGAAGGAAGGGAGGGAGGGAGGGAAGAAGGAAGGGCGGAAAGATGGGAGGGAGGCAAAGAACAAAGTGGAACAAATTGTAGACAATTGGTGAATCTAAGTAAAGGGTGGTTGTGGGAGTTACTTGTACTATCCTTGATATGTTTATGTAAGAATGAAATTATCTCAAAATAAAGAGTTAAAAAATGAAGGTAACTGTATTAGTTTCCTGGTTGCTAAATTAAATAACACATTTGGCTTAAATGACAGGAATTTAGTGGTTCAATATTTTGATGCTAGGAGAAATCCACAATCAAGGCATCATCAAGGTGATACTTTCTCCTAGAAGACTATGGGGTTATGAGGCTGCCTGCCAGGGATCATTGTTCCTTGGCTTTTCTGTCATGTCACCATGCATATGCAGCCTCTCCTGGTTTTTCCTTTCCCTTCTAGTTTCTTTTGACTTCCAGCTTCTTGCTGGTCCTCTCACTTTCTCTCTTTGTAACATTCTCTATAAGGCTTTTAGTAACAAGATTAAGACCCATCCTAATTCAGCTGGTCCAGATATTAACTGAAGTAATCTCATCCATAGGGCCTATTTAAAAGGGTTCATAGCCATAGGAAAAGATTAAACTGAAGAACCCGTTTCTCTGGGGAATATAGCTCCATTCTTCCATAGTAACCATATCAGCTATAAAAACTGATTTTAAAAGTTACAGTCACAGAACAAACCTCAGTTTCTAATTATCATGTTTGAAAATTTTTAATTTGAAATTTTATACAAATTTATTATAAACCTTTTCATCGTCACCCTTGATACCCTCAAAACCCCTACAGTATACCAGAATGTGCTAGACAAATATTATTAAAGAATATATAGAATATTTTCTATGTGCAAATAGTATTTTTAAAACTGAAAAATATTACTCTAAATTTGAAAGTACTTATTTGAATGCTATTACAGATGATTATGAGGTTTCATGAGAAATCTTTAGCTACATTTCACAGAATGTAGCAGTTTGGCATCTTGATATAGTTATGAATTCCAAAAATAGATATTGGATTATTCTTGTAAACTGGTCTGGGCTTGATTAAGTTATGATTATGACGTTCACTGGGCCACATCAGTAGGGTGTTGAGCCCCACCCCTTGGTGGGTGGGGGAAACAAATATAAAAGACATGGCAAAGGACAGAGTTGGAGTAGTTTTGAGTTGGAGTTCTGATGTTCAAGTTTTTATGCTGGAGCGAGAGGAGGCCAGCAGACAGAGGAGCTTGGTTATGAGGAAGGAGAGAAGGCCCCGGGATAGAGACGAGCCATTCACCTGAGAATCTACAGCTGAACTTGTGGAGAGAGGTAAAGTCTAGAGATCCTCATAGTTTATAGCTGTCCATGTGGAGATAGCAGAGGAGCTGAGCCCAGAGACAAGCAAGCCCTAGGAAGTGAGGAACCCAGAAAGCCTGAACCCTTGCAGCCATCTTGCTCCAACATGTGGCAGTAGACATTGGTGAGGGAAGTAACATATGATTTATGGCCTGGTAACTGTGGACATCTACCCCAAATAAATACCCTTTAGAAAGACCAACAGATTTCTAGTATTTTGCATCAGCACTCCTTTGGCGGACTAATACACAGGACAAACTTTAATTCTTTTAAATGTACATATCTAAACATTATTTTTTTTTCTTTCCTTTTCTTGTCTTTTCTTTATTATTATTTTTTTTTGTTATTCATATGATATTCTTGAAAATTTTCATATCAATAAATATGGAAGTTATTGGTTTTGTAAACAGTCTCCAAGATAAGTTTTGTAATGAGATAAATGTTTTATTTAAAATGAATATGAAACAGGTAACATATTGCCACCTTCTCATTTCTATATGTTAGTCTATGTGTTGAAAATATGACAATGAATAAAATAGAAAATGTTCATTATCCTATGGAGTATAGTATTTAGTGTAGTGAAGACTGATAATAAATAATGAAGCAAATATTTAATATGCCAGGTTTAAAAGTGTCATGAACTGAAAATAAAACAAAGTAATCCAAGAGAGTGATGGTAGCAAAGCTAGGGAGATGGGATGTGTACCATTTAAGATAGAATGTTCAGGGCAGGCCCATTTGATAAGTTGACATTTGAACTAAGACCTAAATCAGTAGTTCTTCATTAGAAGGATTTTCCCCCAGGTGACATTTGACAATTTCTGCAGACATTTTTGGTTGTCACAACTGAGGAAGGAGGCTGCTAATGGCATATTGTGATTAGAGGCTAGTGATATGGCCAAGTAGCCCACAATAAATAGGCGAGTCACTAAAAACAAAGAACTATCCAGCCCAAAATATCAATAGCATCAATTGGACTTAAATAAACTAAAGGAATAAATTTTAACTATTTCTGCAGGGAGGAAATTCTAGAAATATGTAATTGTAAGTGCAAACAGGGTAAGCTTGCTATATAGGAAAAAAACAATTGGGGAGTCCAGAATAACAAAAGTAAGGGAACAAGACTGAGAATAATTAAAAATGAAATCAGAAATACATTGGGCCCTCTCATCATCAAAGAATATGGAATTTTATCTATAGTACAATGGGAAAACATTTGAGAGAGTTAGGACATGATCTGATTTGGGATTTAATAGGATTACTCTGATTGCCTTGTTGAGCATCAAGAGTCAAAACTGGGAGTTTGTTTAGAAAGATACTGTAATAATCTAGGAAAGAGATTAAGGAATTTTGGATCAGGTAGTAGCAGTGCAGAGAGTGAGAAGTATTCTTATTATGGACATCGTTTTTATTGTTGATGGGGAAGTGAAAATGTTACCTCTATTTTGAAAAATATTCTGGTGGTTTATTATAAAACTAAACGTACTCTTACCAAATGTCCCAACAATTCCATTCTTAGCTATTTACTCAAGAGAAATACTATGTTCACAAAAAGATTTATTCTAAAAGCCCACAGAAGCTTTTCACATAATAGTCAAAACTTGTAATGTCCATCCACAGTAACAGAGAAACACTATGGTATACTCATATAATGAAATATTGCTCAGCAATAAAAAGAGTGAACTAATGAACTAATAAAAGAGTGAACTAATCAGGCCGCAATGGAAACTTATTATAAGTCATAACAGAAAGAAAGCTGGACAATTCCAAATATTTGGATAAAAACTGAAGCACTTCTAAATGACACATAAATCAAAGAAGTCTCAAGAGAAATTTAAACATATTTTGAGCTAAATGACAATCAAATTAAAATCTATGAAACTTTGTAGGATACAAAAATTTTATATGGAGAGAAATGTATAAAGTTGAACACACATATTAGAAAAGAAGAAAGATTCAAAAAACAATAATCTAGATTTTTGATTGCTGAAGATGGTGGTGTAAGATGTTCCAAGATTCCATTTTCCCACAGAATCTTTGAACAACTAACAAAAACTGGCAGAGCCATCTTCTTAAGCACTCCAGAAAACAGGAAAAGGATTGCAGTAACTGGAATAAAGGGAGTTTGAGTAGGAAATAGGGATTTAATTCTTAGTTGGAGCAGTTTCTGATTAGGCTTTAGGAAATGTCTTGGCAATGTATAGTGGTTGTGGTAACACAACGCTGTGACTATAATTAACACCACTGCATTATATATCTGAATGTGATTAAAAGTGGAAATTTTAGATGATATATATGATGCTAGAATAAAAATGAAAAAAACAACAACATTAAAATTGGCTGTGAAATACAAATGTGAAAGTTAATGTAAACTATGGACTCTAGCAAATTTTTAATTACAATGGTATTCCCTGATGAATTTTAACAAAGGTACTACTGTAATGCAAAATGTTAAAAAATGAGAGTGATTAAATGGGAACTCTTTATTTTTTGTAAACCTACAAGTTCTCTAAAAGAAAAAAGGTGTTAGGGAAGCACATGTATCTTTCTTGCTCCTTCTCCATCCCTTTCTGGCACAGAGTGGAGTTAATGTTCTAACTGTGGGTTCCTGGCCCTGTTCCAAATGAGTAATGTAATCTGTATTATACTATTGAGAGGCATCATGAAGGATTTAACTCCTTTCTGGATCCCCTTCCAAGAGCTTGCCCTGCAGTTTAGCTTGTGGACAGCTAAATATATATTTGGAAACAATCAAATCAAACACCCAAGGACAAAATATTACTGAAATCATGACATGCAATACAGCAACCAGGAAAGGTGGAAATTCCTCCCACAGTGAGTAGAGGGGGCATTTGGATACCTTTAAATGGGGAAAATCCGCAGTCCACAGTGCATTATTACAAGAAGCAAATTCAGAAAAGACTTAGAAGACCACATAATTTCACCTCAGGCAGACCTTTTTGGTAGGAGAGCTAAACTCTTAAAATGACAACCAATTTGCCAAGACTGTGACAGTGTTTTTTGCCTTGGTTTATTTGTTTTTGTTAGCAACTGGCACTGATGAAAATCTCTTTAATGTCACTAGCTACATACACATTTAATGAACATACAGCTTAGGAACTAAATTCAAGAATTAACACATTAAAATATTGAAATGTTCAGTAGGCAACAAAATATTACAAAACAAATAAAGGAATGGGAAATGATGGTCCATACAAATGAAGAAGATGAAACTTCAGAAAACATCAACAAAGAAGATATACCTTTGGCATGCCATACAAAGACTTAGAAAAAATGATCTTCAATATGGTCAAAGAACTAAAATAAATACAGAGAAAGAATTAAATTATATAAGAGCCATGAAAAGTGGACAAAATGTAAATTAAAATAAAGATAGAAATTATAAAAAGGAACTAAAAAGATACTGGAGTTAAACACCAAAATAACTGAAATTAAAAATCCCATAGAGTCCTAGAGTTTCAACAGCAACTGAAGTTGGCAGAAGAAAGAATCAGTGAAATTGAAGATGACTGTCCATTGAAATTGAATGTATACCAGCAAAGCATGTTCTTAAATATAATCCATTCTATGGCTGGGTCCCCATTGTAAGTAGGGTTTTTTGTTGGTGCTACTTCACTTAAGGTATGACCCACATTAAACAGAATTGTTCTTAGTCTGTCCCAGTCTTCAAAGAGAGTGAAACATATTCCCTTGGAATTGGTAAGAATCTGGACACCAACCTACTGTTCTTTGAGGGTTGAGCCTGTGATCTAGAGATTGTGGAGAGTCTGTCCACTACTCCAGTTTTTTCAGAGGGTGGAGCATATTCCCTAGGGAATACAATCCAAAGTAATTGTATACAATATATAGAAAGAACTGTTAAAACAATTTAAACCATTTAAAAATTGTTAAAACTCTACAGTTAGAAAGCACTCTAAACAGAGACAACACCAAAGAAAATACACAGATGATAAAATAAGCATATGAAAAAACATTCAACATCAATATCACCAGGGATTTACAAATTAAATCAACAATAAGATATCACTATGCTTATTAGAATGGAATAACTCCAAAACACTGACCTCAAATGTTGTTAAGTGGAGTAACAGGAACTTTCTCTCTTATAGATGTTGGTAATATAAAATCATTCAGCCACTTTGGAAGACAGTTTGGCAGTTTCTTACAAAGCTATACATAAGCTGGCCATATTATACAGCAATAAAACGTCTATGTATTTACTCAAAGGAGTTAAAAATGTATGCCTGCACAAAAACCTGCACACAAATGTTTATAGCATCTTAAGATACCTTTCTATAGGTGAATGGATATGATTGTGGTAAATTCATACTATGGATTATTAATCAGCAATAAAAAGAATTGAGCTCTCATGCCTAGAAAATACATATAGGAGACTTAAATGCACAATGCTAAGTGAAAGAAAATAGTCTGAAAAAGCTAAATACTGTTGGACATTCTAAAAATAAAAAATTTTAAGAATAGTAAAAAGATCAGTGGATGCCACAGGTTCATGATGAGAGAGGGAGGGATTAAGAATTCTACCATAGGGAAATTTTAAGGCGATGAAACTGTTCTGTATGATAACATAATCGTCCATTCATGCGTTTGCACATTTTTCAAAACCCATACGACTGTACAACAGAAGCAGTGAAGCGTAATGTAAACTATAGGCTTTAGTTAATAGTAAAGTACCAATGATATTTGGTTCATCAATTGTTACAAATTACTATGACGTAAGATGTTAATAATAGGGGGGGGAAAGTGTGTGTTTATAGTAGGGGGTGAGATTTAAGAAAACTATTTGTATTTTTTTGTGCAATTTTTCCAAAATCTAAAAATGAAGTTTA
>JAKSZT010028574.1:1525138-1535625 GCA_026826555.1 Tolypeutes matacus | reverse complement strand
CTCATATAATGAAATATTGCTCAGCAATAAAAAGAGTGAACTAATGACACACCAGTATTAATGATTTGCACAATTATTTTGTTGAGTGAAAGATGCATTATATGATATGGATGCTTTAGTTTATATTAAGTATTAGAACAGGTAAAATTAATATATAGTGGAAAAATCCAAAACCGTAGTTATCTGTGGTGGTTGGGTGATACATGGGCATTGTATTGAAGAAGAATAGGGAAATTTCTGGAGCAGTGGAAATTTCTATAACTTAATACTTATTTGGGTTTCAGGGGTATATTCATTAGTAAGCATTGTTGTATTTTTGAGAATTTTCATAATAAAATGTTGGAAAAAAAGTTTATTTTGCATCCAGTGGTATCAATCATTTTGGACGGCAATACACCATTCAATACAACATTTTTAATAAAATCTGAAGTTCACTAGATATTAACAATGATTATTTTCATGCTTTTCCACTTTGAACCTGCTTACTCTCTGATACCATAATCTTGATGGTCAAGGTATGCCTTTCCCCATGTCCCAGAGTGAAACTTGAGTGTCAGGAATAGTTAAGGACATATGGAAAGCTGGCCTTTGCAGATGTGAAACAATTAGAAAAGGAAGTTAAGTTTCAAGATAAGGGTAGGTTGACCCTTGGCTCTTATGAACTGTGTCACCAAGGGATTTTGGTGCCTAGATCCCAGCTAAAGTTAACTGGAAAGGTAAAAATAAACCAAATAAAAAATTACTAAGTAGTAGAAGAATTTTTTCAATTGCCCAAGTCAGCTAGAAAGATAGAAAATGTGGGTTCAAGATAGAGTCTCGACAACCTATTAAGAATTGCTTGAAAATTAAACAGTGGCATGGAGAGTATTCTTAATCATGCTGAGATGGTTTAGGTACTTGTGCTATTCTCTCTGTTGGCAGTATCTTTTCCATCTGTTGTCATTTCCTTAAATGTGACTTCAAGATTCAGCTCTGATATTATTTCTTCCAGGAGCTACTTTTTCTAGGTTACAAGCTTTTCTTTACATTCAGGACATTAAAGGAAACCACTTAGAGTATGAATGCCCCTTCCTCTCCCTGGACTGTAAGTTATTCAATGCCAGTGATTATTAAATCACTGGACTTTGTCTCTTATAACATATACAATGCTTATCGCATAGCAGTCAATGAAAAAAATCTGTAGAAGTCCCAGAAAAGTGTACATATTATTCTGCACTTCTTACTTTGCAATGCACCTGAAGACAATATTTATTACTTTCTAATTGATTATGAGAGTTATTTAAAAAATAAAGAAATATGCCTATATCTCTCATATGCATTGTAAATATATTTTCTAAAGTTGATATTTGTATTTTGCTTTTGCTGTATTTTTAAAGAATGAATGTAATCAATAGAAAGCAATCTTTCTATATTTTGAACCACAGTTGAATCTCAAGAAATTTTAGTCCCTTTATAATTTTGTCTTCTCTCCACTGAAGTCACAGTATGGCACATATGATGTATTCCATGGGATGTAAAACATAAGGAATGTCCTAAAACCTTACAGGAGCCTATTTTCTATATCACAAAAGCTTAAATTGAAAACTGAAATGCATAAAGATATTCTCTTTAGTAGCATTTTAATGCCTTTTCACTTTCCTTAAATATAACATTAGCGCCCTTCTATATCTTAAGAAACTCTAATAAGGAATTCAGAGAAAAACTGGAAATGGAGAGGACTTGAACTGTGAACAACACTTCATAATTTAAAAAAATAAAGTTTAATAAAATGAGCTGAATTTAGAATTAGGATCAACTAGGAATTATAAGAGGGGAAGCAAAAGGCAAGAGACAAGTCTATAGTTAAGGCAATAGAATATAATAAATGTTCATGCTGTTTAAACTCTTAAAGGGCTCTTCACTGCACTATTTTTCACTCAATATTATCCAGCAATTGTTTGGGGAATTTGATTTTGAGTTTTCTTGATTGTTTATTTCTTTGAAGCTGTTGCACTTGTTTCTCAATGACAAAAACAGTCTCAAATATTAACTCAAATATACTCTCAAGGTTCAAGGAATACAATGGTGGAGTGAGATAAATCAAACTTAGAGAATCCTATTTTGAGGCAAAGTATCTCTATTATTGGCAGTCATATATTTTCTGACAACCTAAAAATTAAATAGTATCAATAGGTAGAACTGATTCCATTTTGTCAGGAAGATAAAAATACTCAGAGTGGCAAATGTTTCTCTAAGCTAATAAGTTGCAAAGCTCAGTGAGAGAAGAGATTTTGGACCCAAAGTCCATTTTATTAATTGTTTTTTCTCCTTGCAGATGATTCCTTAGTTGGACTTTCTCATATGAAGTGAAACCATGTATCAGAATAATATCGAGTTTATGCTTATATGTCTAAGACTGACACAGGATCCTATAAAGCAGAGAATGATTAAAATATTTTTAATTTCTACTTGAGGACCATTATTGTGATCATAAGGCCCATCCAGATCTTTGAAAGCTCCATAAATTTCTTCCCATTTTAGCTGGCCATTACACACACCCATGTCTCAAATACTGTAGCCCTTAGATTACTTTCTGAAGCTAATCTGCAATGAATGAAATATCCAACAATGATTACTTAATCCAAATTTTGCACACCATGTCTTTAGGGACATCAAAATCTTAGTTCTACTCCTCATGACTACTGATGTCTATGTAGCAATTTCTGAGTTCTTATTTTACATAACAATCATGAGCAAGCAAAAATCTTGATTTGCTTTCTTATTTTAGATAGAGTCCATTTTCTATTATTCAGCCAGATTATCTAAAGAATAAGATTTCTGTTCTTTGGTCCCTATTTAATTGATCATTAGTACTGTGATATGCAGCCATTGCTGTGACTTCCTTGCATGGATATTTATATTATCTACCTATTGCTGGTGTCCAAAATGAGGTCATTTGCACAAGCCTTTTTGTGATTCTATTGACCACATATGTTGTCATCTTGCATTAACTGAAAAACCACATGAGCTCTTAAAACCTGAGAACTTTTTCCAGCCAAGAGAGATATGCCAGAAGTCAGAGAGATTTGAAGCATGAGAATGATTTCAAACATTGTTACTGGTTTCAAGATGGAGAGGGCAAGAACATGAAGAATGCAAGTGACCTTTGTCTTGGTTGACAGTTGATAATGAAACTTGGACTTCAGCTCTATACTCAAAAGGAACTGAACTCTGCCAATAATCTAAATGAGTTTAGTAGTGAATTCTTCCCCCAAATCTCCAGATAAGTGCCCAGGTAGGTTGACAATTTGATTTTCACCCTTGGAAAACATAAGCAGAAATAGCTCAGCGCACCTAAAACATCACACTCCCTACAGTATACTCACCATTCAATCTTTTATTTGTACCGTAAGGGGTATGAACATGGAATGGGAAAGATTAGCGGTATGCATTTAAAGTCATTTTCTAAATGAATGGAGTTCTATTTTTTAGCCAGGAGAGGGAGGTAGTTGGCCTCAGTTGCTGACATCATGTTAAACTGGTTTGTGGAATAATTAGAATTTATTTTTTATAGCAAATCGTTCTTGCAGTAATACCAGGATGGGAGAGGAGTCCTAGTTTATATCCTAAATGTAGGCATATGAACATATTCAAAAATTACAGCTGAGTGTGGCAAGGTTTTATCTTTATTTTATCTTTGTTAGGAAGTATGGGGAATTGAACCCAGGACCTTGTACATGTGAAACAGGCTCTCAACCACTGAGCTACATCCACTCCCCAATAAGAGTTGGTTTATTCTTTTGTTTGTTTGTTTTTAGAAGGTCCTGGGTGTGGAAACTGGGACTTCGTACAGAGAAGCAGGCGCTCAACCAATTGAGCTACATCTGCTCCCTGTAAGATTTTATTTTTAAGCCAATTTCCAAGCTACTTCTCTTTCTTACATTCATTTTATTCATGCCACATTAATATTTTCATGAGAAAAGAAGATAAAGCAATTATTTGAAATAGCAATGCTTATTATTTGTGTTCTATAAAAACTTTAGCAGAGAAGGGCAACATGGTAACCATTTTTGCATGATAAAAATATTTCTACTCTTCAGAAAAGAGAAGACATTATTTGTTCACATATGAGTAGAGTTCTGAGGAGTAATCTGGATTGTTCTTTCACCTCTCTTCCCTTCCATCTTCTCAAACTCCATTCTTATGTCTTTCATTTGCTTTTCCTATAATTAATTACACGTCTACAGTTGAAAAGAATGTTGGTAGAAAAAGGAGTAGGAAAAAGTTGCAAATGGGCAAGAGATGAAGGGAAGGAAGTAGAATGAGACAATCTTTAAGATGATATTTAAGAGTTTGTATCCAGTAATAGATTTTGAAACAAAAATTGTGTTATTTGTTATTTTTATTATTTTAAATATTGCATTTGACTGTCTTTCCTGTTAGCAATTCTATTATTGAGGTCTTAACAAGAATGTGGAGAGAAGGGAACACATTTGTTGAGGGATTATAATGAGACAAGAGAAGGCCTTTGCTTTTCCAGTGACTTAAATAAAAAGTTTGACTTAATGACAGACATCAGTCTATATCATTGGATTACAAGATTAGAGCCTGCATATTCTTGGGTATTACTGACTTGGAAAACTGAAGTGTGTCCAGAAGAGATGGGTTAATAAGGGTAGAGTTGTTGGCCATAGTCCCATATGCCTTAATTACACTTCTCAGCTTTCTTATAGTCCCTCATCTTGTTTCTGTTCTCTTACTTAGTATTTTCCTCTTTTTTTGCATTTTATCTCTCTATTCATTGGTAGAGGCCAATTTAAGAGACCCATGTTGCTACAGAAAATCATGTTCCAGTTCACAGGGAGCATGACACAAGCCCAAAACACCTACTTCAGTAGTTCAGGTTTGAGGCCAAGCAGTATTTTAAGGGATCCTGACGTGTTCAACTCTAAACAGTCCTAAATTTCTATCTTCAAAAATAAAGGAAAATCATCTCCTTTGGGGTTTGAGCTGTTAAGGTTTCATATACATATAGGATATATAGGATGAAGACCCTAAAGAAAGCATGTGTATTCTATAAATTTGAGCTTTTAACATTTTTTTTGAAAAGTTTGTACTTGAGAGGAGTTTGATAGATTTGCTTGAGAAAGTTTCAGAGCTTGAACTGAAAAATTACCTGAATTTTTTGGTCTAAAAGAATTATTCCCCTCTCCTTTCTCCAAATAAATAGCATCCCCATGAATGGAGAACACACAGTGATTTCACCTGAAATAGGAACCTCACGGGATTCCCAAAATCAAATGACAACACTCCTAATTACCTCCAAACCAACACACATGGTCAAATCTCAGCCTAACACAATTAAGGCTCCTAATTTGAGAAGTAATTGCCTACAAATCGAATGCCTTTATAAGACTCCACTAATATGAACTGTGTAAACTGGTCAAACACTTTTGAAGGAAGGAACTTAAATGTGTTAGAGTTGGGTGATGGGCAGAATTTAATTCTAGGAACGGTAGGATATATTCAATAAAAACTTAGTACTCAATATTCTAGCAATGATATAGACAGCCATCCCTCTGGAACACGGAAAGGATAAAAGCTGTTACAAATGACACAAAGATGTGTAAACCCCCTGGGAGAAAGTAAAGTTTGAGAAAGGGATCATTTGCCAGAGGAACTGTGCACTGGAGGAAGGGATTGCCATTTTAATGGTTACTGGATGTAACTTCTCACCTGTCATGGGTACAAGAGGAATCAAAATACTATCATAATCCTCCAGATAGAAGTTAGGCTCATGAAGACCACATTATGAATTGAGTTTTAGTTCAAGACTTTCAGAGTAGGTTTCATGTATCTGTTTATCTCCTGTGATTATTTCCCCATTATTAAATGTTTATTGGAACAGATATACTTAGTACATGGAAGAATCCATCTATTGAGTCTACTGAAAAAAACCTCACATCACAGACAAGACAAAAATCCAAAGAAAAATGGTACTTTAAAAGAAATAATAGCAATGATATATTTAAAAGATTCAAGGTCCCCATAATATCACCATTGAATTAATTGGCCTAGCCTATGTAACAAGTAGATGAATTGTCACATATGGCTATAGAATACTATAATATCACACAGTTGGTTGCTCAAATCAAAACTGTAGTGCAAAGAATATTAACTTTATTACAATATCATACCCTCTAGCACTTAATTTATAGCTCTGAACTTGTGAATAAATTTTTCTCCTATTCCATGAAAGGGCAAAATCAAATAAATTTGCTTTTACATAGCAATACCATTTGTCCTGGGATGATGTTTTCATCACAGAATCTCAGATATATTTCAAAATATCAGAATGGTCCACTATATTGATGCCATCATGCAAAATGGACTGATAAGCAAGAAATGAAAAGTATTCTATTTATCACAGCGTAATTTGTTTAAAATAGCCACAACATCTTTGCAACTTTCCCCATTAACAGGTGAAGTCTATCTCCCCATCCTTTTATCTGGGGTAAACTTGTGACATGTTTTGATGAGTATAATATGGTAAAGTGATGTGTATAACACCCGAGGGTTGTCCTTGAGGAGCCTTGCAGCTTTAGCTTTGGAGAGACAACCCCTGAAGCAGTACAAACATGTTGTGTTAGAGGCCAGTTAAGCTACTGGAGAATGAAAGGCCATATGAAAGCAAATCGAGGTACTTAAGCCATTTATGAGTGCAGCCATCTGGGACCGTACACCCCAGATGAACTGCCAGTGTTTCCAGGTAAGACTAGCAGAAGAATCACCCAGCTGAAATCCCACCCAAATTGCATCATCATAATTATTCTATTTTGATGAAAGATAAGATTTGATACTGTGATTTTAAACAACTTATTTTGGGGCTAAATTTTGTGATTTTATGCCACTAATTGTTGGTTTAAGTTTTGTTTGCCAGGACACAACAATAGATATATGACTAAGTTACCTACATGCCAGAAAGAAGAAGATAAAGACCATGATTAAATTCCAGTAGACTGCCACATGAGTGAAGTTCTTAGATTTCAGGTGATCTAAGGTATGCAGATATTCCCTCAATAAAAAAAAAAATAGAATAGTTATTGCCAGACAATTACTACTTCTGGGAAATGGGCACAGTATTTTATGAGTCTTTGTTTTTCTGGAAACAACATCTACTCTCTGGGAATGCTATTCTTAATCAATGAATGAAATGCTTGATCATTGTCAGTGAGAACCACTGACATGGCTAAAATAAGGAAGAGCCCAGACTCCTTTGGGTGAAGTTCAGAGTCACCAGAACAGTTAAGCAACTCAGAGCTCACAATTGAATATCAGGAAGATATAGCCTGGGTGACTGAAGAATAAGTTGATGAATATCAATTATGGCCTTAAGACCACCTGTAGCAGTAAGGAATGAGGCTTGATTTTGTAACCCACTTTGAGACTTTTTAGGAGACCAGAAGTAGCACCATCTTGAAGAATTTGACATGTATCTCTCCTTGCCTCTCCACTTAAGGAAAGATCAGGGTATCTCAATTTCCAACATGACCCTATATCAAATAAAATTATAGATATTTTCTATATGTACATATGGCAAGTGACTGTCTTTATCCAACTTGAATAGATTATTTTCATCTGATAACACTCCCTTGCTCATATTCTAACCTCTTGTGAATATGATATGAAAATAAATATTCAATTATTTAAAAAAGGATCTAATTTTTTTTAAAAACATTTTTGTAAACATCTCTAAGACACTTAAAGTACATTTTACATTATGGGAAAACAGAAGGCTAACTGTTTCCAGTGTGGTTATACTGAAATATGCAAAGAACAGATAATAAAGGAAAGTGGAAAAAGATCTAATATGCATTTCTTTTATGACATATGCCATCTAACATGCACAGGTGTTAGTCAACATAATTTTATAACATCTTTATAGGAATAATATTACCATAATTTCATAGATGTTTCAGAAATGGAGACACAAAACAGAAGCAAACTGGCAAGACACAATATAAAAATGGACAGTTAGTATTTGACAAACATTCCCCTGACCCCAAAGTCTGTTATTGTTCTGATACATCATATATTATCCCAATGTCATAGGTCTAAGATTATCAAATTAGACTTGGGGCAATTTTGGGAGATTTTATTCCAAAGAAGTCTTCCAGGTAAATCTTGTGAGTGACATGATCAATGATGTGCTTAAAGGAAATATTTCTTGCATTCATGAAATACAATTCCTTGCCCTCAAATCAGTTGGATTTTTAGTGTGCAGGTTGTAGTAAGAATAACAGAAGTTTAGGTCTCAGTTTATATAATGTTAGAGGACATTTCTTTCTTTCTAAACCATCTGTATTAATTATCCTGCAGACATAAATTAGAAATCACAATGAATATCACCTTATTTGCTTTAATTCTGAATGTGACATTTGAGACCATATCTTTTGCAAGGCAATTTTCATCTCCATATTTCTCAGGATATAGATGAGAGGGTTCAGCCTGGGTGCAATCACTGTGTAAAACAGAGAGATTTCCTTCTCGTGTATTTCACTCTCAGCAGGTAGAACAGAGGTAAAGGTTCAGGGCACAAAAAACAAACGTCAACCATAATGTGAGAGCTACAGGTTGAGAGACCTTTGTGTCGCCTTGCAGAGGTGTGTGTCCTAAAATGGTAGAGTATGAGTATGTAGGAAGCCAAATGGACAAGAAAAACTACAACTGCCCCCATCTCTGAATTGACAATAACTAGGATATTAAAGACATAAATATCTTTACAGGCAACTTTTAAAAGTCACTTCACATCACATATGTAGTGATTTATCTGATTAGGGCCACAGAAAGGTAAATTGTGGACCATGAGCAGTAGAGCGATAGCGTATCAAACAGCCAAGACCCAGCCATCAGGATCAGCGTATTACACCTCTGCTGGCTCATGAGGACCATGTAGTACAGGGGATTGACAATGGCAACATAGTGGTCAAAAGTCATGGACACCAAAATTAATATTTCCATACCTGCCAGCCTGTGGGCAGTGAAAAGCTGGGCCATACAATTGTTATAAGAAATAATTTATCTCTCTGAAGCTACGTCCCTGATTAGCGGGGAACCACAGTGGAGGTATAGAAAAGGTCAGTAGTGGATAGGTGACAGAGAAAATAGTACATTGGTTGTTGAATCAAATGTCTTCAGGTGATTGTGAGGAAGATGATGAAGTTCCCCATGAAGGCTGCCAAGTAGTAAAGCAGGAACCAGAAACAGAACAGCAGCTCTATCTGCCTGTGCTCCAATAGCCCCAAGAAGACAAATTCAGTGACATTGATCTGATTTTCCATGAGGTTAACGCGCATTCAAACATCAACTTAATTAATCAGAAATGATTCAAAACATATTAAATATGTAAAAGCATTTTTAACATTCGGATAGATCTATAAATTGGAGGATAATATGCATCATAACAGATTGATAACAGGATTAAATTTTTAAACCCTTTTTAGAACAAGGTGTCATTATCATACAAAGAGGTTTTTAATAAAAGCATAATTACTCCTGGAATATTTATAATTATATTACATATATTTGTCTCCAATATCAACCCAATGCTTAAATATACACTCTTATTTTACTTATTTTATGTGTGGGCTCATAGAGGTAGAAGAGGTTTCATTACACCAAGTCATTAAAGTTAAGTAGCAGACTTGAGGTATGAATCTGTATCTTATGCAGGATTCCATGCATTTCAAAGCTATGCTACATTATCCTCAACCTTGTGAAATTCCATTTTTTTTTGGTACATCTCTATAAAAGAAAAGAAGTCTTTCTCCATTTATGACACTATTTATAAAATTTAAACAAATCACTCCCCTCATATAAGCTACATAGGGATTTTGTAAACCTTTATCTTGCACTAATATTTCACATATCTACCAAAACTAAATATTTATTCAGGAAATTTTTAAAAAATAAAATCAAGGCTTTTAATCATAACAGAGAAATATTCTGAATTAGTTGGTAATGTTTGAAAAGCTTGATTGAAGTCCATTAAGAGTATGGAAAAGCTTCAAATAGGGAACTAGGGACAACTGCTGGGTATCTGAATATAGGAAAGAAGATCTTGCTGTATAAAAGCTTCTTTTTTCTACTAATTATGCTAAAAGCACATTTTAGAGGCTGCTGTTAACACTTTAAGAACACATAGAAGGTTCATTGTATTCTTTGGCTATTTTGAAGGACCTGTGGAGATTAGGGAATGACCTACATATTTGTACACACATTTGGAAGAGTACAGATATTCATATATAGTATATTTGGGAGGAGGGAGCTAATATATTTACACTGAAACCATTACTTTTTCCTCCATGCAAATGTCCTCAGAAAAACAATTGTGTGCCCCAAAGACTTTCACTTTAGATGAAATTGTTGTTGTTTATAATTGCATCAGTGAGGGTACAATATGGTATATTATGAGGATCCCAAGGAAAAGCATTCAGTCTTGGATATCC
>JAKSZT010028574.1:1501359-1525038 GCA_026826555.1 Tolypeutes matacus | reverse complement strand
AAAATTACCTTCGCTACATCTCTGTGTTATATTCATGTGTCAATTATACCATAATAGAACCACATTAATAGTCATGTTAAATTATTTTGCTAATTTAAAAGTTAATAGCAGTGTTGAAGTTATTTTTGAAAGTTTATTTTAGTTTTACATTTCTATATGTACTATAATTGCCCTTATAACATTTTTATGTTTACACAGATATATTAGTAACATTATATTATAAATCATTCTCATTAAAATTGAGATTCATGAGATTTTTTCAGATAAAATAGTTACATAGTTCTACTTAATATTAAAAATTAAGGAAAATATTCTGTACTTTAGAAAATAAAATGAAGTGCAAAAAAAAAGCATTTATATAATGAAACTGCTCAGGAACATAGAAAACTGAAAATGAAGCATGAGACTAAAATCTTAGGGTAAAGCTCTGGGAGTGGACAAACTTTCTGGCCTAGTCAATTATGATTACCTAGGCCCCAAGAGTCACTGAAATGTTGTGAGATCATCTATTGATGATCCTATCTTAAGCATAGGAAGCTTCTTACGACAATTTTCATTTTATGAGAACTTCACATGGAAAGTCATATACTGACTAGAGTGAGCATGAAGGGACTCTAAAATGTTTGAAATTATTCCTTCCCATGGTACTTATACCTGTGTCATCCCCTTCCCTTGAGTGTCAGTGAGAAACATGTTTTTCTACTAACCAAAAGATTAGGTAAATATAAGGATTTCTGTCTTGCTCATAGATTCTTTTATTTTGGCGTTGATGAAGCTAACTTCCATACTGTGAACGGCCCAGTGGAGGATGCCCATAAAACAAAGAACTGAGGGCAGCCTTTAGCCAATACCCAGTAAGAACTGAGCCCATCAGCCCAACAACTTGCAATGAACTGAATTCTGCCAGCAACCACATGAGTTTGAGAGCAGATCCTTCTCCAAGTGAACCTTGAGATGTGATCACAGCTCTGGCTGACAACTTGATTGCAGCCTTCATGGAGTTAGGTGTGCCCATATGTCTGAACTACAGAAACTAAGATAATATGAGAAGTGTTTTAAGCTGCTAAATTTGTGATAATTTGTTATACAGCAATAGATAAGTAATACTGTGCAAATTTAGACCTCTTCTGTAATTGTATTTTCCCAGCAAATTACTAAATGTGTTCTGATTTATGCTACAGGCCATTTTTATTTGGTAAAAATGAGCTAGGCCATTCAAGGAAGTCCATATCTGCACATTAACAGATTTCAAACTGTCCTATGTATCTAAGGATAAATCCATTATCTGAAGTTCTTTCATGAAGGAGTTTCATCTTTGTATGTGACATATAATAATAGAAATCCAAGTACCCTCATAGGAATATAGTATTATTATGTAAAGAGGAAAGTAGTGTCATATATATTTGAGTTATATATTATATTAGAGTAAGAGTATGCTTCTATAAAAAAGAAACCCAATGATACAGCTATTGAACATATAGGAGGTTTATTGTTCTTGATGTGACTGACCCTAAAAAGTGGCCCAGTTTGACAAGGCAGTGCATCTCCTCTTCCTCATCATGGACTCAGGTTCTTTACTCATCTTTTCTTGGCCTACCTCATGCTTTCATACTCAACATGTGATCAATATGTTAATGTCATTAGCATCATCTGGGAGCTTGTTAGAAATGCAAAATTCTGGGCTCCACCCTAGAATTCATAAACCATATTAAAATTTTAGCACTGGGTCTTTCATATATACACCACCCTTTGTAAAGTATTGCAATAGAACCCTCTTATCTATAATAGTGATACTACTAGCCTGGGTTCGGGTGGCAAAAAGAAGAAATAAACTCAGAGAAATATACGTTCAACATTTTAGATTTCAGGGTGGAACTGACACATATCATTCTGTCTATAGGCAATTTACAAAAACTTAGTCACAAAGCTGCGTCTAGCTGCACAAAGGGCCTAGAGTTTTTGTTAAAATTTGCCTGTGTTTAGTTCATATTAGTGAGACCATAAAGTATCGGTCCCTTTGTGTCTAGCTTATTTCATACACCATAATGTTGTCAAGGCTCATACATGTTATCATATGTGTCCAAATTCATTTTTCTTACAACGGTATAGTATTCTAATGCATGTATATACCACATTTTGTTTAGTCATTCATTAGTTGATAGATACTTGAAATGCATGTATATACCACATTTTGTTTAGTCATTCATTAGTTGATAGATACTTGATAGATATGTTGAAAGTGAGAGCAGCTGAGTGTACACTTTGGATAAACTGTAATAGACATGGGACTGTATAACACAGTGAACCATGTGGTGGAAGATTAACTGTGTGGTTAACAGTACAAATATGAGAGTGTTCTCTCATGAACTATACCAAATGTACAATTTTAATACAAGGTGATAATAATTGGGCATGTATGGGAAAAAATATACCAAATGCACACGATGGATCATATTTAGTAGTAATAGTCTGATGATGTTCTTTAATGATCTGTAACAACTGTTCCACAACTATGTAAGGTGCTATTGGAGAGGTGATGAATGGTAGTTTTGCATATTATACATGATGGTTTTGTAATCTCACAAATTCTTTTATAAAAATACATATTAAAAAATGGCTTTGGATGCTCCTGGTGCTAGATGCCTGTGTCAGAGCCTGTTGGCAGTCGATTAACAGGTGTTTTTTTTTTTTTTTTTTTCCCTTTAATGATATGGTTTTGCATTGACCATCAAGTCTCACAAGACTGAATTTGAAGGCAATGAACCCATGTAAACCTCTGCTATAATACCTAGGAGAAGTGTTCATTTTCACGGATATCTACCAGTCTCTGACACAGTCACCTGGAACCAGGATTCACACAGAAACATTTTTTACTAAAAATCTATTCAACTTGACATAATACTTATTGACTACCTTATTGTGTGTCAAGTAACATTCTAGTTAGCCATAAAAAAAAAATAAAAATAAATTCCCTGTAATCAGAGCTCCCATTCTACGGTATTATTCTATTTCAATATTTGCAATATTACATCCATGATTATTGTGAATTCCTAGAATTTGTAGAACTTGATTACATGTTTCTAAAAATTTACTTCTGGATTTTGTTTTTTAAATGATATATATATATATTTTCTTTTAAGTCTCCTACAACTCTGAACAGCCACCTTCTCATTCCTTTTTAAATAAACTTTTTTCTTCTTTGTTTAAAAAAGGATATTTAGGTTACATTAATGTTACATAAAAAATGTAGGGGATTCCCATATGCCCCACACCCTAACCCTCCCACACTTTCCCGCATTAACAACATCATTCATTAGTGTGGTATATTTGTTATAATAGAGGAACACATATTGGAGCATTGCCACTAACTGTGGATTATAGTTTACATTATAGTTTAATCTCCCTCTCCCACAATTTTGTAAGTTTAGACAAGATATATAATGATTGGCACCAGAGGTTCTGAGCGGAGGGAAAGGGAAAAATAATTGTAAAATGGGGGCAATTTTTGGACATTGGAATTGCCCCGAATGACATTGCAATGAGAGATACAGGCCATTTTCATTCTTAATTACATAAAGTGTGAAGGATACAAAAGATTTTGGAGAATATGATGCCCATGCCTAAATTTTAACTGTATGCTACAAGGGTAAATTTTTTTTCCTTATAATAGTTTTCTTATGAATAAAGTTGTATTATGATCCAAGACTTAAGTCCATTCCTTGCCTCTTTGGATAAATTCTTATGTTGCTGGTGTGGGGATCTGCATGTCAGTGTTCAGTGGTGTCAGCAGGAGATTGTCATGGAACATGAAAATGTGGGGTCTGTTCCTGAAAACTCCATGAGTGTTCTCTGCCAAGCTCTGCTTCCCAGTTTAGCATGAAGTGTGCAAAACTGAACAACCATAACTTGCCTTGATTATTTCAAAGATATATCATATGAACAAGTGAACAAAAAAATGTTAAAGCAAAAATGAGAGAAGTATATAATTCAGGATTACATCCTTTAATTGAATGTGTATATCTGTGTGTGTAGTTGAACTGTGGAATTCTGATAGAGAGTTATTTTTCTGTGAACTCTGGAAGGTCTTCTGAGGAGACGATGTGCTAACTGGGTACTATCTCCAACGGGAGAAATGGAATGTGGAAGTTTTAACAGAGGAGACGGCTTTCAGCTGCTATGAAATGAGAAAATATCAGCCAATGAGCCTGTCTACATGTATTTATGAATGACATTTACATTAGCAGAAACACTAGGAGGAAAAGTGGAAAGGAAGATGATATTACAGGTTTAGAGTACTTGAAACCCCAAGGGAGTATCTCAGCTACTGAATTTTAAAACCCAGTAACCGATTTATTATATTTATGATATCATATTTTTTTCAATTGCTCACTTTTCCTTTCAGGGCTCAGCATGTGGGTTAAAAAGAAGAGAAGAGGAAAGAATGAGAGAAGGAAATTGCTTTATTTGGCCTTCTCAAGAAATACCTTTGACTATCTGCTTAAAGAATTCCAGGTTTAGTATTTTGTGGTATTGGCATTGATGAAACTTGTTTGTGAATTTCTGGTATGTCTGAGGTAAAATTTCTCACAATGAAAACTCATAGAAATATCTCACATGAAGTATTTTTCTTTCACTAAATTCTGAGACATTTGTTAAAAACTCAATGAGTACTAACAATTGTGTGAAAGGAGTTATGATATTGTATGTTTGAGAAACAAAAAAAAATGACACCATCAAGCAGAGGCAAGATATGTTTCTTGAGACTACTGCTTTTTTAAAATAGTGATACTGAAGGGTTGATGTAACTGAACTTTTCCAAGATCAAGAAACATCTTAGAAAAGCAAGTTTTGGACTCTGAACATTTTGATGTAACCCAGTGGAGATTTGGGAGCACACTTCTGATATTTCCTTAACGAAGAAAGTGGCAAACCCTATTAAAATCATCGGCTTTAGTTAATAGTAAAATTATAATTTTTTTCTTTCACCAATTATAACAAATGTACTACACTAATGCAAGGTCTTAGTAATAGGCAGGGAGGGTGTAAATATAGTTACTCTCAATTTTCTCCAAGAATTTACTGTAAACTCACAATTTCTCTCATTAAAAAAAAAAAGAAAAAAGAAATGAAATGACTAATCTGAAGACATGGATGCATCATACTGCAATGCATGCAGTTTCAGTTTTAAATGTTTTGGTGCCAGAAATAATCCACTTAGTATCCACACGCAGGGAAGAAGCAGAAAGACAGATCTCCTCAAAGGAGTTCTGATATCTTAAAGAAGTAGGTCCATTAAAACAGATAATTTTAAAGCCTGTTGGACAAATTTCCTTAAACAACTCTTAATGTTTTTTTTTTTGGGAACTGAATGAATCTTAATAAAACCTCTTCTCAAATTTCTGTGGCACATTTCCCTCCTTTGTCAATATAGAACCATGAAAATTTCATAATCTGCCTTATTTGGCCTTTGGCTCTCACGATAGTTACTTTTTTATTAAAGAAGTTTATAAAGCAACCATGAATAACATACAGGATTCCCATACACCACCCACCAACAACACCTTGCTTTGTTTTGGAACATTTGTTAAAATTGATAAAAAAACATTCAAATAATACTAACTATTGTCTATAGCTTCCATTAGGGTTATTTTCCTAATAAATTACCTTATTATTAATATCATATATTATTATTGTTCGTTAGTTATAATTCATTTAAGAATGTTTTCATATAATTGTTGTTAAACATAATACTTCATCCACAACAGATTCACTATGTTATACTATCTCATGCTTGGTACAATCCATCCACAGTGTACTCTCAGCGACTCTCAGTTTCATCACAGAGTTGTGTGGTCATTACCTTAGTCAATTTTAGTATATTTTCATTACTCCAGAAAAATCCCTTACCTTCTTATACCCCATTATTGTTGACACTTATAATTGATATAGTACCATTTTTCCATTGATACGAAAATAAAACCTTTAGTCCATAGTTGCATTAGTTATATTTCCCCATGTATCACCATATTCTTAAGACCTTGTAAAAATGGTATACATATGTTCTAGCTCATAGAAGAACATTGTGGTATTTGTACTATTAACCACAGTCCTTATCCACCACTAAATTCACTATGTTTTACAATACCAAGATTATTCTTTAATTTCATTTCCATTGACATATATGTACCTGGAATACCCCTTTCAGCCACATTCACATTTATAGATCAGCACTGTTAGTTATACTCACAATGTTATTATCAACTCTATCCTTTCCTAACATTTACAATCAATTTTATTAACAATTCAATATACATTATTCATCAGATCCCTGTTCTCATCCATCACACTATACCCTAGTAACTTACACTCTAGATTTTAACAATATGAGTTTACTCATTGTATTTAGTTCATTAAAGTGAGGTCATACAATACTTTTTTTTTTCACTCTGGCTTATTTGAATCAACATATCTTCAAGGCTCATCCATGTTGTCATATATGTTGCAGGTTTATTTCTTCTTACAGCTGAATAATACTCCAGCATATGTATATACCACATTTTTATATCCACTTATCAGTGGATAGATACTTGGGCTTTTTCCATATTGTGGAAATTGTGAATAAAACCACTATGAACCCCAGTGTGCAAATGTCAGTTCATGCTATTGGTTTTTGTTTTTTTTAAATAAATATCAATGTGTCTGTATATATTGCTAGTAGTGTAATTGCCGATCACATGGAAGCTCTATATTTAGCTGCCTGGGGAGCTGCCAAATTATTTTCCACAGAGGAAATACCATTTTACCTTTCCACCCTTAGTAAAAGAGTGACCCTATTTTTCCACATCTTTTCTAGTACTTGCTATTTTCTATTTTCTGGGTTTCTTTTTTTTGTTGTTGTTATGTTTTGTTTTGAATTTTTTAGTAATGGCCATTCTATCAAGTGTGAAATGATATCTCATTGTAGTTTTGATTTGCTTTTCTCCAATAGCTAGTGATGTTGAACATCTTTTCATGTGTTTCCTGGATATTGAATTTAATCTTTGAAAAATGTCTATTTAAATTATTTGTCCATATGTTATCTGATACATGGTTTACAAATAATTTTTTCTGATAGACTAGGCTGACATTTCACCCTCTTGACAAAGTTATTTGAAGCACAAAATGTTTAATTTTGAGAAAATCCATTTATCCATTTTTTTTTTTTTCATTGCTCATGCTTTGGGTATAAAGTTGAAAAAACCACCACCTACCGCAAGATCTTGAAGAACTTTCCCTACTTTTTCTTCCAAGATTTAAAAACTTCTACCTTTTATAGATAGGATTTTGATCAACTTTAAGTTGATTTTTATATAAGGTGTGAAATAGGGGTCATCTTTCTTTCTTTTAGTTATGAATATTTAGGGCTCACAGCACCATTTGTTGAATAGACTGACCTGAACCAGCTGGTTATACTTGACTGATTTGTCAAAAATCACTTGACAATAGTTGTGAGGGTCAATTTCTGAACTTTCAATTCATTCCCATTTGTCTATATGTCTATTTTTATGCCAGCACCATGCTGCTTTCACTAGGGCTAAGTAATATGATTCAAAGTCAGAAAGTGAAAATCCTCAAACTTTATTGTTCTTCTTAAAGATATTATGATCAACTTACCCTTCCAAATAAAATTTCCATGTCTGTAAAAAAAAGCTTTTGAAATTTTTTTCTGGAATTGCGTTGAATCTGTAAATCAATTTGGGTAGAATTCACATCGTAAGAATATTTAGTCTTTCAAATATGAACATGGGATATTCTTCCATTTATTTAGATCATCTTCCACTTCTTTTAACAATGTTTTGTAGTTTTCTGTGTACAGTCTTTTATATTCTTAGTTAAATTTATTCCTAAGTAATTGATTTTTCTTTTGATGTTATAAATGGAATTTTTCCTGGCTTTCTCCTAAAATTTTTCATTACTAATGTATAGAAATAGTGCTCATCTTTTAGAATTATCTTGTATGCTGCCACTTTACTGAATTCAGATATTAGATCTAGTAAATTTGTTGTAGGTTATTTGGATCTTTGTCAGTATAGGATCATATATTCTGTGAATACCAAAAGTTTTACATCTTCCTTTTCAATATGGATGTATTTTAATTCTTTTTCTTGCCTAATTTCCCTAGTTGTAGCCTCTACCACAATATTGAATAACAGCAGTTATAGTGGACATGCTTGTCTTGTTCTTGATCTCAGTGGGAAAGTTTTCAGTCTTTCACCATTGAGTATAATATTGGCTGTAAGTTGTTCATATATGTCTTTTATCATGGAAAGTAAGTTTCCTTCTATCACTATCTTTCAGAGTCTTTTATCAATAGAGGATGTGAGAGCACCAAATCCTAAACTACCATGGTGGGAATATTCTTTTGGCAAATATGGCAGGTGAAGAGTATTGATGCAGGACATTTGGGATGGAGGAAATGTAGGATATGGTGTACTTGGGGTATTATTCTCTGGAATAAGAAAATGTACATTTTGTCATAGTGTGTTATCTCAGTTAGTGGAGACCCAAACAATAAAAATGAAAACGTTTAACTCCCATCCTGGAGAATTCTGTTATGTCCTCGATTAGATAGGCAAGAAAGTCTTGAGAACATATGCAGTGCCTAATAGAAGAAAGCAGGCCAATATATCAAACCTTCAATATTAATGCATGTAACTATGAGCCTTATCTTCAAAAATTAAAACTTAGTGGTTATCATAGGTTCTGAGGGGAGTAAGGGGGAAGAATATAATGGATAGAACATAGGGCATTTTTAAGGCATTGGGATTGTTCTGCATAGTCTTGCAATGATGGATACAAGCCATTATAAATTTTGTCAAAACCTATAGAAGTGTATGTTACAAAATGTAAACCATAATGTAAAACATTGACCATAGTTACTAGCAATGCTCAATATTTGTTCATCAATTGTAACAAATGTACCATACCATACTCATGTTAGATGTTATCAGTAGGAAAATATATGAAAAGGGGAGGGCCTGGGATATAGGGAATTGCCTATATTTTCTATGTGACTTTTCTGTAAACTAAAGCTTCTTTGAAAATAAAGCAAAAAAATATAAGACACTGGGAAATCATATAGAAGAAATTATCATTGTACACACACAAAAAAGACACAATGAAAAAGATTATAAAAGAAATAAAAATACATAGAAATGGCAAATCTTAATAGTGGTAAAAGAACAGAAAGGCTGAGACATATATAGTATTTAATATTAAACAGAAAATTTTAAAATGTAAACACATTTTAGTACCAATCAATAAGTCTAATAAACAATATAACACCTAGTAAATAGTGAAGTTCAGATTTGAACACAGAACACCTGCTCTTAGTAGTTGAACTTTTACTAAGATATGCAATAACTATATTGTTAGATTAACACCCATAATAGGTAAATTAACAAGATTGAAAAGGATGAACAGACAAATGATTTTCAGAAAGATATATATTCAGAAAACAAATGCATATAATTAGAATTATGTTGGTAATACAATTTAATGAAAATGATAAGATTATAATTGTATCCATACTAACAAAGAGATATTAAGAATTAACACAAGAAAACATATTATCTTTAGGCATATTGTTTTGTTTTGTACAATCCTCAGCATTGAAATATTGGCCTCACTAATATAAAGGAAGACAGAAGACATACAAATCAACACACATGGAAATATAATTACAGAAAATATCTGGAAGGATTTCAAGAAATAAAAGAGATATGTGTGTAGAGAAGGATTATTGATTTAAATAATCACTAATATTATGTAATTAAATATAGTTAATCAAAGTTCCAACAATATAGAAAAATAAGTTTATGCACATTTATATGTAAAAATGAAATCCCAGTACTTGAAAAATATTGCACTTGGAAGATTATTGTAAAGTTGCTTACAGAATTGTTATTTATGAGAGTGAAAAATGGAGACATCATAAATGTCTCAAAAGACAAATTGTCAAATATATATTTTTATAAAAACTGCTTTTGAATGATCTTAAATTAATAATTATAGGCAGAACCAAGATGATAGAGTAGGGAGCAGCAAGGGACACTTATACTCCATAAAAGGCAAGAAGACAGGTAGGCTTACTGGGCATAGTGAAAGCAGAAGGGGTGCAGGGATGCAGGGTGGGTTGCCAGTGATGTGGGTATAGCCAGGCACTGGGAAAGTGGAAGGGCCTCAGGGTGAGTAGCAGGATGGCTGTCAAGGGGGTGGGGTGGGGGACTCATTTGGTACAAGGGAAATAGCAGGGACACAGGGCAAGTAGTGCAGCAGGCCCTACTTTACCAGGGCCAGAGAAGTGGCAGAGTCAAAGGGTGAATACTGTCAGTGGCCAGATAGGGACATGTTGGGTGCAGGAGACATGGCAGAGTGCAGGATGAGCTTTTTGGGTGGTCAGTGTGGGAGTATTTACTAGCAAATGGACACACAGGTGGGCACAGGGGTAAGTGAATTAGCAGTGCATATACTCCCAAGTCCAGGGGACCACAGTACAGCATCTAAGAAGGAGCAAGGTGGGGAGAATGAGATAGGTCAGCATCCAAGAAGGAGCAGGTTGGGGAGAATGAGAGAGAGGATCTCGCTCAGTGGAACTGGTCTGTGCCCTTTCATACATCACAGGCCTGGTTTGTATCAGTTAAACATGAAAAACTCTAAAATTTAGAATAAGCAGAACCAAGCATCAGAAATAAGACTTTACACAAATCCGAACAACAATAAACATTTGGCAAGAGAGACAAAATGACTAACAGAGTAAACTCATCAATATAAATGGATGCCTAAGCATATGCAAAAAATTACATCTCATACTAAGAAACAGGAAGATATGGCACAGTAAAAGGAGCAAATTAAAATGCCAGAGAAGATGAAGAATTTGAAACAACTAATCAAAGATGTTCAAACAGATCTTCGAAATCAATTCAAGGAGATGAAGGAAGAATTAAAGGATATTAATGATGCACTGGGTGAGTGTAGAAAAGAAATTGTAAACATACATGGAAAAAAGAACAGATCTTATGGTAATGAAAGACACAAGAGAAGATATGAGAAGTATACTAGAAGAACACAACAGCAGATTTAAACAGGCAGAAGAAAGAATTAATGAAGTGGAAGATAGAACATATGATATTGCACATATAAAAGATCAGATAGAGGCGATAAGAAGGAAAAAATATGAGCAGGGTCTCAGGAAGTTGAATGACAGAAATGAAACATGCTCACTACAGGTGTTCCAGAGGGAGAAGAGAAGGAAATGAGATAGAAGGAGTGTTTGAGGAAATAATTGCTGATAATGTCCCAACTCAGCATGGGATTTTGTGTTTTCTATTTTTCTATACACATGCAGTTTTGATATTCGATGGAGTGGCAAGCTAGTGACATTCTTTCCTAGTCCTACCCCAATTGTACTGGGTACAACTCTCTGCATTATGGGTCAAGCTTCGTATCTTAAAAAGAACAAGACATACGGTCACAGGTACCTAACAAAAAAATGAGTTTGTAAAGTAAAATAAGAAAAATTAAAACCTTTCTAAATGATAACTTCATAGTACAAGAATAACATATAATTTAGGATTAATTTGTTCATCTCAAAACATTTAATTAGGATTACAGAAATAGAAGCTCATAGTAGACAGAGATGATTTTCATATGGAAAAAAAAGAGAAGATTGGTACTAGAGATAGATTCCATGTAAACAAGTTGGAAACTTCAGTTTCACACATTTAACACCATAATTCCATTTCTTTCTCATTTGTTATCCTTATCTGTCCATTCAATTATTTCTCAATTATTTCTCTTGTAATCCCTCAGATTTGGAATCATTAATCTGTTATTATCTGACCTCATGTAGTCATGTGTAATACTTGCATAATTATTGATCTTATCTACAGTGTTTTTTTATCCCTACAATTTGACTATAAAGAAATTGAAAACCATTTTTTACTATAGCTATTGCAGATCTGAGTAAGTTCTTAGTACATATATGTTAACAGAATTGGTGATGTTATTGATTAATTGCTGGATTGGTGATTTGTCAAAAAATAGACATAGTTGTTAGGACAGTATAAAGATTTTATTGTAGCAATAATCATCAATGTGAAAAAAATGGTAAATTGAAGCATAAAAATAAACAAAAGTAGGGTTATGAGTTCAAAAGTGAATGATATAAAAAATTAACTGAAAAGATATGCAAATTCAATACAGACAAAATTTTAGAAATAAAAACATATGAAAATATTGTATTATCACAAGTACACAAAGATTTGAATAACAAAATTTTAATTCTACTAAACAAGGAAGGAAGGTTATGTGGAAGTTTGAATTTTATTAGAAATCTCTGTCATATTACTACAATTACATAAACCATTAAAAATAATAAGGTAATATGCAAATACTTGTAAGAACAACCTGAAATATCTATAATGCTGTGTAAGAAACAGTATGACTGTTTTTGAGAAAGTATGAATTTTGGAAGAACACATTTATTTTTCAACTTGTGGTTTACTTTAAACTTTGATAATTTATTATGGAAATATATTACTTCTATAATTGAAATATTTTTCATAAATACTGATAAAACAAAATTGGAAGGCTGATTGTCAATAGTTATCAATAATTTTGAAGATATTCATATATTTGGCATCAGTAATCCCATTAAAATTTATTTTGATGAAATTTTAAAATATAAAGTAAAGGGTAAAAATGAGAAGTTATTCACTGAAAAATATTTGACTGACAATTTGAAAACAAGTGACTAATGATAAATTTTAAAATTATAATATGAAAAGTTTACAGGGTCATTTAAAAGTGCTGAAATGGATAATTACATATGAATTTCCTTTAATTGCATGTAAAAATGGTGTTAATAACAAAATGAAGATCAAAATACATAATATAATATAGGATGATTTCATTTACATATATATGTATATATAGTATAAGAAATAGAATAAAACAATGGAAAAATATCTGCCTGGGGAAATTCAAAAAAAATTTTTTATAATTATGCTTAAACAAAAAATATTTGAAGAAAACATTTATCTGTGGCAGATATATGTAAGAGAATCATATTTGTGTAAAGGCATTTTTCAGGTTATATGGATGCAAGAAGTGGTACACTTTGTAGGATTAATAAGAAATGAAACTCAATATCATGCATCTAGCATGAAATTTGTAAGATTTCACATGCATAGTAATTTTCCTCTATAATGCCAGTCCCAATGATTTATTCAAACATTTCTCCATCATTTCAGGGTCACTGTCCTAAATGACAGAGATAGAAAAATTATGGCCTCAATGAACCAAAAGTTGGAGTAATAATTTCTTCTTAAAGCATAACCAAACCAAAGTATTGAAGAGGTCAGAAATAATGGATGTAAACTAGTTTCTCAAGAGAAAAACTTCAAATTTAATATTTTGAGTACATAGATATATTAGCTTTCAGTTGAGATACAATATCCATGCATATATATCATGTTCACATGCATACAATTAATGTGCCTAAAGGAATCTACAATTTTTATATGAAGTAAAGTTTTAAGACATTAAAGTGACTCACTCAAGGTAAAACAGCAAAGTCAGGAGATATTAGACCTTTCCAGAGAGCACAATCAATGGCATGTTTGTTTGTTTGTTTGTTTGTTTTTCAGAAAAAATCTAGGTTCCACACAGGAAGATTCCATAGATAAAGCATGGTCATTAACATTTTTAAAAAAGTGATTTTAATGCATAAAAAACTTTGGGAACTACTGAAATACAGTGTACATAGAATTAGAACTATGAGAGGTTTCAAAAGCACAAGTCTTCTGTCCTTGCCAAATCACAACTACCTCAATTTCCTTTGCAGATAAACTATTTCTCAGCTGCAACGTTTCTCTATTTATTGTAACCATGGATATGAATAGCAGTGTGAGAGTTCATTTTGTTTGGGTTAATACAGGATATTCTAAAGGAGAAAGTATTGTTTGTGGTCTTCCTGTTTCTCTACTTGGCAATTCTGTTAGCAAATTTACTTATTGTGTTGACCATCAAATATAGTGCGATGCTTGGGAGCCCCATGTTCTTCTTCCTTTTCTACTTATCCTTTGCTGATACCTGTTTCTCCACAACCACCACACCCTGGTGATTATAGATGCATTTTCTGAGAAGAAAATTATCTCCAATACTGAGTGCATGGTCTAGATCTTTGCAATCCACTTCTTCGGGTGCATGAAGATTTCAGTTGTCATCCTCATGGCCTTTGATCACTATATAGCCATTTGTAACCACTGCAGTACATAACCATCATGAGCACACATGTGTGTATTATATTTGTGAATCTGGCCTGGGTGTGATCTTTTATTCATTCTTCAGCACAGATTATCTTGACTTTGAAATTACCCTTCGGTGGTCCTAATGTTATTGATCACTAGCTCTGGGAATATGCAACCATTGTTGAAACCTGCCTGCATGGACACTTATGTCATAAATCTACTCATAGTCTTTAAGAGTAGGGCCACATGTAGGGTAAGTTTTATAATCCTGATCATCTCCTATATTTTACTCTTACATTCTCTGAGTAACTGGAGAGCCGAAGGAAGAAACAAAGCCCTCTCCACCTGCACTTCCCACTTCATCGTGGTCATCTTAACTTTTACTCCTTGTATATTCATATACACTCGTCCTCCAACCATATTTCTAGTGTATGAGATGGTGTCCGTATTTTACACTATTGGGACACCCTTACTCAACACTCTGATTTACACTCTGAGGAATGCAGAAGTTAAAAATGTCACAAGAAAGTTATGGTACAACAAAATGTGAGTTGGAGCAGCACAATGGAATATTCTACTTGAAATTTCTGTAAGTGTTTTAATAAAATTGATTGATAGAGAAGAGTAAATGTGCTCATCCTGACATAAATAATATAATCCTTTCTCAGTAGGAATGATAGGGAAGCAGGGAAAATGAACACAAAGCACAGAATTCCAGTTAATTTTAAGACAAAATCATATAGATGACATTATAACAAGTGCAGGAAGATTTGTGTGAGCCCAAAACAACTCCACACTCTTATTCTTTGAATTGCAGCTTCTCAGATTCTGTTGCATCAAATCTTTACCTTCTTCTTGGTACTTTATGCTGGTCTGGGATTTTCTTCTCCCTGTTTCTGATTCAAGTCTAATAATATATTTTTTTTATTTATTACTGATCCATTTTGTTAACAATTTTGTTCTGGCGCTACTAAATCTGAATAATATAGCCAAAAGCCACCTCAAAGTCAATCCAGGAAACCTATAAGCTCAAAGGGCCATAAATATCAGATAATTAAGCCCTATTTGAAATTTGATACCTTATTGTGAAACATATAATGTGGCACTTCATCTGTCCCTTGAGATCATATAGGAATAATACACGAAATTCTAAGTCCCCTTTTGGCCTGAAGTAGTGAGAATATTCATCATCCCAAAGCTCTCAAGACTGGGAAGTGAACAAACACAAGGGGGGAGAGTATAACCAAGGACCAATGTAGATGTATTGTTATTGTAGTTATTATCTCATAACATTGATATAAAGAGAGTGGTTGGCACAATCTTAATGCAGGGACATGGTTCACTGATTATTTTTGAAGACACTCAGGCCAGCCTGCCTGACAGGCACAGTTTTGTGTGAGAAGGGACATTTTGGGCCATCACTATTTGAGGCCATAACAAATATTAGAGATGCAAGTCCTTGGAGAGAAAGTTATTGTACAATGATCAGGGTACATATTCTCTGTTGTAGATTTATATTTTTATGTGAGCTCATTAAATTTACATTCTGCTCCAGGAATTGTTAACTAATTAGTTTGAGCATTAAGAGCCAGACCATGAGGGACTGGGAAATAAAATTCCATCTCCAAAAACTAAAATGATGATGATTGTTTTCCTATGGATCAAAGGACTGTATATAAACTATGGTGGATAAACCCATCCAATGACACTATGGAAGCTTTGCATGAACAAGACTCTGGGAGTAACACCACTGATGGACCTTCCAACTCTAACAATAAAATTTTGGAAGGTTTATATAAAGCCCAAATTCTTTACTGGAAAACCTCTCAAACTGCAAGTCCTGTTGATGATGTGGCAATATTTTTCTGTTTTGTAACTTAAAATATCAACAAGCATTTTGACTTGCCACAAGTTTGACATTACTACCCGTTGATATACTTTAGCATTGCTGTATAGAACAAAGGGAATTTTGTGGATTGGAGAAAAGAGAAATGTGGAAGTGAGAAATGGTAATGGAGATGAGATGATAGAGGTTAAAAATAATTTTCCCTTGTATTTTATGAAATTCCTCTTGGCAGAAACATTTGTGGAAAGATAATGATTATCTAAAATATTTCAATCCCTTAATAATTAATATTAGCTGAGATTCCTCTGGACACTCATGTGCACCAAAGTTCACAGAAGCAATTTCATTCCTTTTGCTATGTTGAAATTTATCCAATTCAAAAAAAAAAGATTTTATGGCTTTTAATATTATCCCCAAGCTAATAACTCTGAATTTAGGTATCTACCTAAACCTTTCATTTGATTGGGAGACTGATTCTTGATATCTTCCTCTAAATTTCTAATAAGAAATTTCACAATTAAAGACTGATATTTTTCCAATCATGCTTAATATGCAACCATTCCTAGTCAAATCCATTTTTCCATTTGCCCAAACTGAAAATCCTGGAGAACAAAAAATGGTGGTATCAAATTCACATCTTACATAGAAAAAAGTGTTGGCTTCGATCTACATTCTGGTCTAAGCTGCTATCTTCCTCTGCCTCAAAAACAACAATGGACCCTCATAATTCTTGCAGCTTCTATTCTTTTCTTTTTTAATCTATTTGCCACACAGCAACCAAAGTCTCCTTATAAAACTTGACTAAAATCAGACCACTCTTCTGCATAAACCCCTGCAGTAGTTCTATTTCCTTCAGAGTAAAAGCCAAAATCCTTTCATTGATTTGACCTTTTATTGCTTCTTTGGCTTTTTTTTGCTACTTACACCCTGGTTATCTTCTCTCCAGCGACAATGAATTTTTTGCTCTTCCCTAACCATACCAGGTAGTCTTGCACCTTAAGATTCTAGCTTCAGCTGTTTATTTTGATTAAACTACGCTTCTAGTATGGTTTTATGGCTAATCATTTCATCTCTTAAAGACTCTGCTCTAAGTCTCCCTTTAGTGAGGCCTCCCAAATCACCAAATTTTTTAAGCATTCTCAGAGATTTCCCAATCTCCTTATCTTTTTATATTCTTTCTTATTTTAATACAATTTATCATCTTGTAAAAGATGTAAGTTTTAGTTACATGAATTTTTTTTCTAGTATGTCCCTTATTAAAATGTAAAATCCAAGAAAGCAAGTATCCTTGTTTATTTTATATAGGAATACATCCCAAATCAGTTGTAGAACAGAGCAGAAACTTTAAGTGTTTGTGGTGGTTGTTATGATTGAGTACTTAGAGTTTGAAGAAAATAAATTACAGATCTTAACACTGGGGCATATTGGTTTCTATAAAGATGCTTAATTAATGTTTTCAATCGGATGATAAATAAAAATACATTTTAGCACATTATGGGTCTTCTGATGACCAACTAATGTCTAGATATGACCACATAATTTCATTGCCAGAGAATGCTTTCTACCATGGTGACGCCAACCACTGTTACACTCTGTTGGCAATATAAGAAGTATACAGATATGAACTTGGTAAAGGAGGAAAGCATTTGTATCAAGTGGATGTGAAATGATTGGGAGGTACACAATAATGGTTTTCAATAGTTTCAAAAGAGAAAATTGGTAGTAACCTCGATGTGCCAAAGACAAAATTACTTTTCCTACACCTCTGTGTATTATTCATGTGTCAATTTTACTATAATATAAACACATTAATAGTCACTTTAAATTACATATTAATTTAAATTTTAATGATGTTGTTGCAGTTATATTTGAAAAATTACGTTTAGCTTTTCATATATATAAGGGCTATAATTACAAGGCATTTATAACACATTTTATATTTACACATATATCAGCAACATTATATTGCAAATCATTCCTATTAAAACTTGGGTTCATGAGATATTTTTTCATTTAAAATATTTCTACTTAAAATTTTAAATTAAGAATATTTTTTGATACTTTAGAAAACAAAAGTAAGTGTAGTGGATAAACCATTTTCTTAAATAAACTGTGCATGTACATAGAAAAATGGAAATAAACCACATAACTTAAAACTTAGAGTGACAATCTGGAGGTGGATGGACACTCTAATACAATCAATTATGATTATCTAAATCCCAATAATCACTGAAATGTGAGACTGTCTGTTAATGATTCTTTCCTCAGGAAAACAAAAACAAAAACAAAATACCTCCTATTGTAATTTACATATTATGAGGACAGTTTTTTGCAGAAATTCATATATTGACTAATGATTAGGGTGAGCCTAAAGAGACTCTAATTTCACAAAATTATTCTTGCCCCTGGTATTCACAGCTGTGGCATCTCCTTCCATTGTGTGAGGGTGAGATATATGCTTACCTAATAACCAATTGAATATGGAAAATGTAAGGATTGTCACTTCTACAGCTATGTGCATAAGATTCCAATTTGTGTCTTGCTCTCAGACTCTCTTTCTTTATGGTTTTTGATGAAGCAAAGCTTGGAGATGCCCACATAGGAAGGAACTGAGGGCAGCCTCTAGCCAATACCCATCAAGAACTGAGCCCATCAGTCCAACAACTTGCAATGAACTGAATTCTCCCAGCAACCACATGAGTTAGAGAGCAGATCTTTCTCCAGTTGAACCTTGAGATGTGATCATAGCTCTGGCTGACACCTTGATTGCAGCCTTGTGACACACCACAGAAGCACCCAAGGTTTCATGGAGTTTAGTTGTACCCACACTCTTGCTCCACAAAAACTATGATATAATATGAGAAATGTTTCAAGATGCTGAATTTTTGGCAATTTGTTATACAGCAATAGATAATAACAACGTACATATTTAGGCCTCTTCTGTAATTGCGTTTTCCCAAACAATTACTAAACTTATTCTCTGGTTTATGTTCCAGTTCCTTTTATATTTGGTAAAATTTAGCTGGACCATACAAAGAAGTCCATTTCTAGGCATTAATAGATTCCAATGTGTGCTGCAAATCTGAAGGTCAGACTCTAATCTGTAACTCATTTACGATAGAAGAGGCAATGTCTGATCTTTACTAATTATACATCAATGTAAACTATATCATTAATTAGAAAATACACAAAATATTCAGGAAGCAATTTCTTCTTTGTATGTGTTATATAATAATGGAAATCCAATTACACTCCCAGAAATATAGTATATTTACACAAAGAGGAGAGTGGTATCATGAATTTTTTTGTTGTTGTTATGCTTTTACTTGGAGTAATAGTAGGTGTCCATAAAAGAGAGACCCAATGAAAGAGTTGTTTAGCATATAGGAAGTTTATTATTTTTGATGTGTCAGACTCATTTACATGATCCAGGTTCAAAGGGTAGTGCATCTTCTCTTCTTCATTCATGGGTTCAGTTTCCTTCTATCTTTTTCTTTGCCCTCCACAATGCTTTCTTATACACCATGTGATCCTTGTGCTAGTATCATTGGCATCTCCAGGGGAGCTTGTTAGAAATAATAAATTATGGTTTCTGTCCCAGAACAAATCATAATTTAATTTAACATCAGTTATCCGTATGTACACCTCCATTTGTAAAGTCTTTCCAAAGAGCTCTGTTATCTACAGTTGTGACACCACCAGTCTGGTTTCAGATGGTAAGAAGAAGAAACAAACTTGTATTATTTATTTATTTAGATCTATTTATTTAGATTTCATCTTGGAACTTATACATATCTTTTCTGCCTACCACCTTTTCATAAGAACTTAGTCACTGAACTTCACTTAGTTGTAAAGATGGCTGGGGTATTTTCAGTAAGAAATTCTCTGTGCATGTTCCTGGTTCCAGATAGCTTTGTCAGAGCCTGCTGGAAATCCACTAACAAGAGTGTTTGATGTTTGTTTGTTTGTTTCTGTTAATGATATCAATTCAAATTTACCATCAAAATTCAAAACACTGGAGTTTGAAGTTCATCAAAATAGATATATAGGATGAAGTCTCAGAAATTGTCTACCAGATTTCTATCTTATTTTTGCTATACCCAGAAGCTCTGCTTGGGAGGCTATGAACTGAGGTAACTCTGTTACTGCTGAAGAGGGTAAGATTTTAGTGGATGTCTAGTAATCTCTGAAACAGACATTGAAAACCAGGTACATCCACAGAAGCATTTTTTATTCAAAATTCATTTCAATTTAACAGATATTTATTGACTCCTCATTATGCACCAAGTAATGTTCTATCCTTGTCTTCTGAAGTCACGTTCTGGTTGATTATGTTATTTCATGAAATCCAGCAAAAAATCCAGGACTCTGTGAGTTCCAAAGATTTGAAGAGTTTGAATGAATGTTTATCAAATTAAGGACTGTTCTTTAATTTATGAGATTGTTTAAATTTGTACTTATACTCCCCTACTGCTTTGTGAATCCCCCTTTTGATCTTAATTTTCATCCCTACACATTCTTTATCATTGTACTTCTGGATCTTGGGACAGTAATAAGCAGAATCACCTACATTCTCAATCTCTTGTGTGGCTATTGGATTTATCTGCTTGCTTTCTTGGTACACCACTCTGGTTCCTGATTCCACTTAAGTGGGTGCTGTTTTCTATCACAGTTCTCATGTCAAGGGACCTGGAAAAGAGGTTTTAGTTTTCATTGTTTATCATTACTACTTAACCTCAGTCAGATTATGCAACTTTCAGCCCTTCATTCTTAGTCATCTCTGGTTTACAAGATCATTCCACATCATTCCTTGAAGGTTTTGGCTTCTGATTACTGTAACTCTACCATGTTTCTGCCATAATTCTTGATAATTTTAACTTTCACAAAGACGATCTTTCCAATATGCTGGTTTATTGATTGACTGATTGTCCAATACTTTTTCAGTAATCTTTAATCATTTTAGATGTTCACTCCCATAGTCATACAGTAAATCCTGTTATTAGCCTTCTATATTCTTAATTTCATGCCCACTAATTTCCAGCCCCACCTCTATTATGGGATAAAATACTGTTAAAGTAATCTTCATCTATAACATGGTTCTTTGTTTTCTTTTCAACTCTGCATTTTTCCCTGTCACAGCTCCTGATTCATCATCCTTCCCTGACTCTTAATGTCAGTGATTCTTTTTCCCTCTGGTTTTTACTTCCTCCCTCATTGTCTAACCCTTCCCCTACTATTAATTTTCAAATATACATAAAAAGTGCTTATTTCTTTGTTGACCCATCCAGTAGATGACATCCATTTCATAGTCAGCACAAGTACTGACCATGTCAGTGACTACCCTTTACCTGTTTATTACTCTTGGCAATGTATTGGCTCTACTTGGATGGCTGGAGTCTGATGCTTTTCATGGCAATGGAGGTGGGATATTACAGGGAGTCTGCCAGGGAGCATGAAGGCTTGCATTCTGGCCCTGTACCACACTCATGGCTCTCAGTGAAACTGCCTCCCCCCTCACCTTTAAGTGCACAAAGGAGAACAACGCTGATTTGTCTTACTTATCTCAAGAGACATTATATGATCAAATGGAAAAAAATGATGTTAAATAAAAAATAAGACAAGGACATATTTAGAGGTTACATTGTTTAATTAAACTAAAGAGAAAGAGACTGTAGAGGCTGGTAGTAAACAAGTTATGTGACTCAGGATGTCTAGTAAGGCTTTTATGAGGAGATGGCATTTTAACTTGGTACCCTCTCCACAGGTAATATTAGAAATTTGAGGTTATAGAACAGAAAAAAGCATTAAGCTGTTGTGAAAAAAATATAAGAAAATGGGGCTGTCATCGTATACTTATGAGGGACATCAAATGTCATGCTTGACTAGAACAAGCTTTAGCAGAAGCACCAGGAGGAATAGTGGACAATAAAAAATTTAGAAAATGTGAATGTTATGTGAGTATCTCAAATATTAACTTTAAAACCATAATTAGTATCCATATTTAAATTTATGACATCACATTTTTCAAAAGTCAATTATTCCTTTCAAAGTATGGCAAGTCAGATAAAATGTCAAGGAGGGAAAGAATGAAGAGCAGAGAAAATCACTGAATTTGGGAAACTCAGTAAAGACCAGTCAGGATCCACTTAAAAATTCCAAGAATAGCCATTTGTGATATTGGCATTTATGAAATTTCAGTCTGAATTGTTGGTATTTATAAATTAATATTTCTCACAACAAAACTCACAAAGATATCTTAGCCAAAGTGCTATTTTTTCCCACCAAATGGACACAGTCCATTTAAAAGTTAAGTACTAAATATTGTGTGGGAAGATTATTATATTCTGAGTTTTAGGAATATAAAAATAAGAAAGTTGAAAGTATTTCTTCTTGATCCCACTCTTTTGCAAATATCTGTACTCAGAATTATATCTAAACTAACTGACCAAGATCAAGATACATGTTTGGCAGAGGAAGTACTAGAATCCAAATCTTTGGGTTTCCTAATTGGATGTTGTCTCATGGAGATTTAAAAAACCTCTGGTTCTTTTTTAAGAAAGGAAATGCCAAGTCTGCAGACACTGATGAGTCATACTTGGAATGACACAGTGCCAGTCTTTGTTTTGTTGAAACTACAAATTACCCATTGAGTTTCTAAGTGCAGGGAACAGAAAACCAGATGTCCTCAGTGGGGCTCTGATATCTTGAAAGAAGTAGTCACATGATTACAGTTAATCTCAAAGTCTTTTGGACAATATGCCTTAAAAATAATGCTGGCAAAATACTGTTAAATATATCTGAATGTGTTTTGTGCTTAGGTATTAGGTACTGAAAAAATATTAGTAGAAGCTGCTCTCATTTTTCTATGCCTCCAATTTTCCTCTTTTGCCAATAGAATAGTTTCAAAATTTATAACCTAGCTTATATGGCCTCTAAGCATGAGGGCAATTTACTTTCCTAAGCTTTTCTACCATGACTTTTTAGACTGGGTAAACGAGAGGTTTCATATTGATTTATTTGCTTGATGTGACAAAGTATTTCCACTAAACTTTTCATTTCATTTTTCTTATCCAAATGCCCTCATTTTTCTGCTTTTCACATCTCTGGTTCCTAAGCTTTTCATAACCAAGGATCTATTTAAATCCTGTCACATGACTTCTTGTTTTGCTTCCATTCTTCAAATTTTATTCATTTGTCTCTTTTTTATTTTTTTAAAGATGTGTAAAAATGTTCATCCTAGCTTCTGTTCACCATGGGAAAACCAAGATCACCCACAGTAGTGATATGATTTTAGACACCCAGAAAAGGAAATTAATGTGTTAATAAAGTTATGCAGCTTTGTTATGGGTAAACAGAAAATTTTAACGAATATTTTCCAAACATCGGAAACCTGGTAGTAAGTACTCTTATTGCAGGAACTATATGTTTTGTACATATTAAATTATTTAAATTTCATAGCAACCCTAAAGTGTAGATTGTTTTATAATTTCTGGATTCAGGTAGTTAAATAAAGCTTAGAGATATCAAAGGTCTTGTTAAATG
>JAKSZT010028574.1:1485850-1496707 GCA_026826555.1 Tolypeutes matacus | reverse complement strand
TCAAAATTTCAGTGTTAATACTGTTAAACAAGAAATGTTAAATCATAAATAATTTGCAACAATAGTGTAGTTCAAGATAATTTCATTTTAAACAAGAGTTGCACATTATTCCCTCTTAAGAAATATTTTTTTGCACACATGAAAGATGAATTTTATGGATAAAAGTTTGTGAAAGTAAGAATCATCTACTAACAGAGACAATGTGAAAGTGAATTATGACTCACTGATAATGGAGCTCCTTTAGGATATATTATAGTGGAATATCTGTAAAGGTACCGCCAGGAGCATAGGAAGAGAAGGTCAGAAAGGATGCCTTAAAATCATTGACATCCAGACACCATAGTCAGGGCAGATAGCTCAGAAGTTTGGTGCCTTGCCAGTGGGCCTTACTTAGGAATTTATGCCCTCCAGTGTGACAGAGTTCGACTCAGTTGTGGTTTTCCCTACACATGTCTCTTCTGACCCTTCTATTTGAACCTAAAATTAGTACAAGAGTTGATAGGTGTATGTCCAAGAGACTTAAATCTTTGGGCTGTCCATGTACCAGCTGGGCCTTGAATCTCAACGGAGTTGCAACACTTACTCTCCAGTTCATTAGATTGGAGACAACTAATAAGGAGATGATGATGGACAACGACCATCTCAAGGAACCGAGACAGTCTACAACTGCAAGCAAAACAATTCCATCCATCTGCCCTATGGGATCAAAGTCCCTTCTCAACAAGAGGTGAGCAGGTATAATAATCCCAGAATCCTCAGGATTGGGGAATGATCTATGGACCAAAGTATACTTATTGGTGTTCTACTATAGATGTATTGTGTTTCTAGCAATGGAAGAACTTATATCATTGATGTGGAGGCAGTGACCAGTGGAGGTTCTGAGGGTAGGGAGAGGGAAAAACAGGTGTAAAAATGGGGCATTTTCAGGACTTGGGAATTGTCATGAGTGACATTGCAACAACAGACACAGGCCATTATATATCTTGCAATAACCTTCAAAATTGTGTGGGAGAGAGTGTAAACTACAATGTAAACTATATTCCATGCTTTGTGGCAATGCTCCAAAATGTGTTCATCAGTTGTAATGAATGTACCACACTAATGAAGGATGTTGTTAATGTGGGAAAATGTGGGAAGCATAGTGAGTGGAATATATGAAAATCCCCCTTTTTTATGTAGCATTTATGTAATCTAAGTATCTTTAAAAAAATAAAAAATATATATTGAAAAAAATCAGTCTCTGATTGAGTAAGGCACTGAGAACATCATAAAAGATTCAAGGCAGCTCTTATAAAATGATTTTAAGATTTATATGGAAAAGGGATCTATTTTCAATTTCCCCATATCTGCATTTATGTCTGAGTCTTCTTGGACCGAAAACAACCATAATATCTTTGAAAGATTCATCAATAGGTTGTCAACAACAACAAAAAATTGGGCTTGTTAGTATTAAGTAATTTGGGTACCAGTCACTTCAAATAACTGACTGACAAAGGTGATATATGGATATATTCCTCCCTCCCCATATATATAAACACATGTATATATCTTGCAACCGTTATTTATTAATCATATACAGATTCTAGGAATGGATACACTTTGAATAAGAGAGTCATAATCCTAATCATCATAGAAACTATGTATAGAGATATTCCTTAAAGCCTGTGGAATATACCAGTGTCTTTTCCGTACTCACAGCCACAATGCAGGGTTTTCCTATTATTTTTTTTTAATTTTTAATTTTATTAACTAATATAGAGCACAGAGTATCACTTTTTAACCACATTCAAGTGTACAATTCACTAGTGTTATTTATATCCACAATATTTTATTACCATCACTAATAGCCATTATCTTTTGTGATGGTTTACAACTATATGGACTGGAGAAAAATTATGTTTTTAAAATTAATCCATTCCTCTGAGTGTAAACTTATTGTAAGTATGACCTTTAAATTAGGTAACTCCAGTTAATGTTGGGCCCAATAGGGCCTTAATCTTACTAAAGTCTTTATAAATAGATGAATACTGAGAGACAGAGAGAGAGCAAGAGCAAGAGAGAGAAAGCCACGGAAGCCAGAGGCTGAAAGCTAGGAAATCCAGAAGAGAATAGAAACACCAGCAGACATCATCATGCCTTACCCTGTGACAGAGGTGTCCAGAATCACGAGCAGCCAGTCTTTGGGGAGAAAGCATTGCCTGATAAGACCTTGTTTTGGACATTTTTAAAGATTCACAACTGTTAGCTTGTAAGTTAGTAAGTCTCCATTAGTAAGCCAAACCATTTCTGATATATTGCTTTTGGCAGCCTAGCAGACTAAAACACCCCTTCTTTTTCATCATCTCAAACAGAAGCTATTTACCCATTAAACTATAGCTCCCTCTTCCCATCCTTCTGCCCCTGGTCTTCATAAGCTATGTACCATCATCTGTCTCTATGAAGTTTCTTCTTCTATTTGTTTCATATCAGTGAGATCATACATTATTTGTACTTTTGCAAATGGCTTATTTCACTCAACATGATGTCTTCAAGTTTCATTCATTTTCTCACATGCATCAGAACTTCATACTGTTTAATGGCTGAATAATATTTCATTGTATGTATATATCACATTTTGTTTATCCATTCATCTGTTGATGGACACTTGGTTTGTTTTGAGCTTTTGACTATTGTAAAAAATGTTACTATAAACATTGGTGTACAAATATATGTTTGAGTGCCTGCTATCAACACTTACAATTCTTTTGTGTATATACCAAGAAATAGGATAACCTGATCATATGATAATACTATTTTCAATTTTTTGAGGAAAAATGAAACTGAGTGGTTACACCATTCTACAATGTCAGCAGCAATGTATAAGGGTTTGTACATACTTGTCATTTTCTTTCTTAATAATAGCCAAGCTAGTGCGTGTAAACTTTTTTCTCATTGTGGTTTTGATTTGCATTTCTCTATTTACAAATGATGGTGAGAATCTTATCATGTGCTTATTGGTCAATTGTATATCTTCTTTAGAGAAATGTGTATTGAAGTCCTTTGCTAATTTTTAAATTGGGTTATCATTTTGTTGTTGATTTGTAGCAGTCCTTTATATATTCTGAATATTAAAACTTTAGCAGATATATTGCTCTCAATTATTTTCTCTCATTCTGTAGGTTGTGTTTTCACTATCTTAATAGTATGTTTTGATAAACAAAAGTTTATAATTTTGACAAAGTCCATTTTATTTATTTTTTTATGTATTTTGCATCATAGCTAAGAAATAAGTACCAAACCCAAGGTTATGAAGATTTCCCCCATATTTTCTTCTAGGAAATTTATGGTTTTATCTCTTATGATTAGGCCATTTACCCATTTAGAGTTCATTTTTTGTACATAATGTAAGACAGGGGTCTAACTTTATTTATTTATTTATTTATTTATTTATTTTTGCATGTGGATATTAAGTTTATACAAAACCATTTTTTGAAGAGACCATTCTGTCCCCAGTTAACATACTTGGCATCTTTGTCAAAAATCAGTTGGGCATAGAGGTGTTTGTTTATTTCTGAAATCTCCATTCTATTCCATTGGTCTATGTGTCTATCTTTGTGGTTTTACCACGCTGTTTATTATTGTTGATTTGCAATAAGTTTTGAAATTAGGAATTGTAAGCCCTCCAACTTTATTTTTCCTTTGTAATATTGATTTGGATAATTAGGGACGCTGGCAATTCCATATGATTTGAGAATTGACTTTTCCATTTATTGCACAAAGGCTGCTAGGATTTTCTTGGCTTCATAAAATGAGTTTGGAAGAATTCTCTCCTCTGCAATTTTTTGAAGACGTTTGAGAAAGATTGGTGTTAAAATCTTTTTGAATGTTCGGTAAAATTTGCCTGTGAAGCCATCTGATCCTGGACTTCTCCTCTTTGGGATGTTTTTGATTACTGACTCAGTATCTTTACCTGCTATGTGTCTAAAGATCTTCTAATACTACCTGAATCGGTTTAGTTAAGTTATGTGTTTCTAGGAATTTTTCCATTTCCTCTAGATTATCAAATTTGTTAGCATACAATTGTTCATAACATTGTGGCATAATCCTTTTAATTTCTTTAAGATCTGTTTTAATAACCCCCTTTCAGTTTTGATTTTAGTTATTTGCATCTTCTTTCTTTTTTTCTTCTTTGGTTTAGCTAAAGGTTTGTCAATTTTATTGACACTTTTCAAAAAAATCCTCTGTTTTCTTTGCTTATCTTGATTGTTTTCCCATACTCTATCTCATTTATTACTGCTCTAATCTTTTTTTCCTTCCTTCTACTTACTTTAGGTTGAATTTGCTTTTCCAATATAGTTTTTCCAAACATGAAGTCAGGTTAATGATTTGAGATCTTTCTTCTTTTTTAATATAGGCATTCATAGCTATCAATTTCCTTCTGAACATCGCCTTCACTGTAACCCATACATTATGGTATATTGTGTTTTCATTTTTATTCTTTTAAGATATTTCCTAATTTCTCTTCTAATATTTTTTAGCCCATTCATTGTTTAACAGTGGCTTGTTTACCTTCTGCTTATTTGTGGATATTCCAGTTTTCCTTCAGTTATTGATTTCTAGTTTCATTCCATTGGGGTCAGAGAAGATGCTTTGTATAATTTCAATCTTTTTAAATTCATTGAATTTTGTTTTGTGACTTAACATGTGGCCTACCTTAGAGAATTATCACAAACATTTTAAAAGAATGTGTTTTCTATTGTTGTTGGATGCATTGCTCTGTATATGTCTGTTAGGACTAGTTCATTTGTAGTTTTATTCAAGTTCTCTGTTTTCTTATTGATCTTCTGTTTAGATGTTCTATCCATTTTTTTTCTTTTTTATAAAAACCAGGGGAGAGCGCGAACGCAGTCCCCCACCACCACAAATTATGCAGTCGAGTTTCCCACGTTTGGGGAAATTTGCAGGGACAGCACATCCGGGGTGCAATGGATAAGCCTCGCCTTGTGAAAACCACTTTTGTGATCATGGCATCTCCCCCTGCCAGGTAAGTCTATCCATTTTTGAAGGTGATGTAATGATGTCTCCAACTATTACTGTACCAACATCTATTTCACCCTTCAGTTCTGTCAATATTTGTCTTTTTTATTTTGGGGCACTGTAAGGATTTTTCCTATTTTAAATTTCTCTTATTATTTCAATTTTGAATGGGATGGAATAAGGTTATAATTTTTCTATTCCATTACCTATTTATATAACATTTTCACTTCTAACTGATATTTCTGTTTGTTGGATTTCCATCATGTTATGGTTATTTGAGTTCTTTGTACTTCTCTATCATACTTTCTGATTCACCACATAATCTCCTCTTCAATAACTTCTTGTCTTTAAAAACAAATGTTAATGGAACTTTCTCCTTGGCTCATTCTTCTATTATTGCTATATGCTTTATTTGGGGGAATCTCATTTATCTCTGGCTTGAAGTAATAATTATAGAGCTATATTCACACTGACCACAACTTACAGGGAATTCAACTCTTTTTAGTATCAAATCAGAGCTCTTTAACTTGACATGTAAAGGTTGGTAATTATGTATTATAATATCTTATTATTTCCTGAACACAATATATTTTATAGATGTCCTAAATTTCTTGAGACAAATTACAATGACAGCTACGATTATCAAACCTTATCTGTTCATTACTCATTACTGCTGTGAAATAAATAATCATATAACCTCAGTTACATGAAACATGATTTTCCTTTAGTCTATGACTCAGCTAGACTATATATCTAATTTCAATTGAGCCTCACTAATGCATCTTTACATAGTTGTAGGTTGGGTATGTATAGGTGGCTGTACTGATGTTGGATCTTTCACATGTTTGAGGTCAGCTGGCTGTTGTCAGAATGAACGTGATCTTGACCAAGACATCTGTGTTCTCACCAGAATGGTCTATCAAGCAGCAAGCTTATAGAATTATGTAGAAAAACACTATGGTCTCCCAGGTAGGAAAATAATTTTCCAGAAATATCCTTTTAAACTATTCAGAGGAAATAAAAATAACTCTTTGCCAGTGAATAGAAAAAGTGATTATGAAATCTGCAAAACGTGAATAACTACAAAAGGGCACGAGCATATTTTTTTGGCACAATGGAAATATTCCACATCTTGATTGTGGTGGCAGTTACATGGGTATACACATTTTTCAAAACTCATCTAATTAGATTTTGAAAATGGTCCATTTTGTTTTATTTGAATTACACCTTAAGAATTTATTTAAAAATAAAACTGTGTAATTTATTTTTCTTTCAACTCCCTCTCTTTTGTGCCTTCATTTCTCTGACTAATCAATTTCAAAATAGTTGAGAAATTGTTCAAATGTTAATTAATACTTTTCACTATACTTATTTATATCATAATATGCTTTTAACAAAATTTTTAGAATTACTAATAATTATAATTAATTATAGTATTTGTTTTAGTACATGAAGTAAATAAGTTTATGGAAGTCACAGAAACTTAAGTGATAGAGCCAGAGTTCAATGATATCATACCTATTTGAAACTTTACCAAGATACAAAGTTTGACTAGCATTAGAAAAGATTTGAGTTAAAGGACCAAGGCTTTGGTAACTTTTACTAGTCTAAACTTCAAAATTATTTTGAAAGTATACCTTTCCTTGGAAGAGGGTCGGAGGGTAGAATAGGGGCAGAGGGAGGTGATGACATGCGACCTAAATCACTGAAATAGAAGATGTCCCTAAGGATGGGAGAGGAGGACAGGAGGATTCTGAGGATGAAACCTGCCTGCTGATTGCCTTGCCTGGGATTAATTGGCCTCAAGATTTGCTGTGCTCCTGGACAAACTATGCCTTATAAGAAGCCATTGTGCAAATCCTTGGGAGTTGGACGTCTGAAGGCTGAAAGGCAATTCTGACTATTTGTGAACTATTATGAAATCCCTATAAATATCTGATGGAGGAAAAAATGTTTAATTCATCTTTTCTGCCAGAGAATGGTTTGGGGTAATAGAGCTGACTTAAGAGATGTTTCTACCATAGAATGATTGGAGTATTACCTTTTTACCTAGAGATTTTTAGAGTAGAAGTAGAAACTTGACTTTCTTCCTAGCAGTATCACAGACTTTTTCATAATGTGTAATTCAGGCCTTTGAGGAAGGGTTGATTCTCTGTGGGCATGCTCACTCCCCATAACTCATGAAATACAAAGCAACAGTTGCTCTTTTTGAAGAATAATTTACTTGTTTCAACTGCTCTGCCCTTAATTTATTTTCAAAGTAAAGAAGAATTGTAAAAGAGTACCATGAGCTTCTATTGGATGTCATCCTTTGCACACAAGAAGAAAGGTAAGTTTATAAGCCCAAGGGAAATGTTTCCTTTTTCTTGCCCGAAATTTACGAAAAGGTTTAAGAGAAATGGCCATCATCTAGTTATGTCTCCTGAGAAATCTGAAATTTTGGGGAAAAATTCTTACTGTAATGTGAAGTTTCTGATGTTTCATGGCCTGTCAACTTTCAATGGCGTTTGCTTGATGCAGACCTTTCTCAGACCAATTTTGATTAAAAAGAGAGCAAAGGGAAGGGGGCAGAGGTATAGCACTCTTAATGTACAGATTCCTTATTTGCAAAAGCTCAGGTAAGGAAAAGGAGAGTGATGCTTACTTGGATACTAATATTGGGTGCCCAGGACACACCGTCACACATATATATGGCCCAAAGCACTCAAAGTATTTTTTTTTTTATTCACTAATAAGTTTTGTTTTGTTTTGTCTTTAGGTACTTTTTTTTTTAGTTTTCTGTATGCCATAGAAAAATACCAAACCTTCATAATTTGCTATTATAGACTTTGTCTATGAGGACAACTTATTTTTCAAAGCTTTTATACCACATCTGTTTAGTTTGGCAAAACTAGAGTTCTCATTGATTTTCCTGATGTGGCATATACTCTAAAAATTCCATTAAACTGTGATTTCATTTTCTCATTCATTTGCATTCTTTTGCTTTTTATATATCTGGATTTCAAACTTTTCACAACACAGGACCTATTTTATTGCTACTTTCCTCTCATCATGGATTCCTGGTATTGATACCGTTCTGATTTTTTTAAAATATATTTTTGTAGTTTTTTTCTTTATTAAAGACATTTATAAAGGTCCATTCTAGCTTCTGATCACCATGAGAAAACGTGTGTCATTCAGAAACCTCATGTGGTTTCAGCCACTCAGGAAAGGAAATTCATGTCTTAATATAATTCTGCAGCTTTATTATGGGTACATAGGCATTTTGAATTCATGTTTTTCAAAAATTTAAATACCTCTTGGAAACTAAGTAGTAACAACTCTTATTGCAGGAACTGAATACCTGCTTCTTCTGTATGTTTTGAACATTTTAAATTATTTAACTTTCACAGTTAACCCTGAAAGGCAGAGTGTTTTATTATTTCTGCTTTACAAATGAATACAATAAAGCACAAAGATATCAAGCAACATGTTAAATATAACACCAATGAAGGCCAGTGGGTGGGGTTGACTCTAGGTAATATGGTTTTAGAGTTTAGGCATTGATCACCGTGCTCACAACTTCTCATCAAATGTTTGAATGTTTACAACTCAAAGAACCTGGTTTGGAATCTGACTTGATTCCTGTGAAATTATAGCTTATCTCTTACATAATTTTAATACCTCGCTTATCAAACTGTACATCTGTATTTAGAAATTTGTACTCCTCTCTATGCCAATGGTTTCTAATCTTCTAATACATCCCACATAGTGCATCACAGAATTAATGATCCTTTCTACATTTATCTTAAAACTCATATTAAGATGTTAAAAATAAGGGACCATTTTCCCCATTCCTAACAATAGTTCCAGCTAATTTTGATTCAACAAATGAAACAAAGAAAATCATGGAATTATGTAAAAAAATAGAACAAATATGATAATTTTGTATATTACAAAACAAAGGACTAAATAAGAATGTGAAAATCACAGATTGGATTGTATAAAAAATAATAACAATGACAGTAAAAGAAATATAAACACACAAAGGAAAATCAATACCATAATTGAAGAAAAAGCAACTGCTTAGACCCACATAGTGTTTATTATGAGTCAGATATTTTAAAAATTTAATCTGCACAGTAATCCTAATTATGTCTAAAGTGAATTCACCAATATCACAGCTGGTAAATAGTGGAGTTGAGATTTGAACTCAGATCATTTGGATTCAACAACTGACCTCCTAAGATGTATAATAATTATTTTACTGTATTAATATCCATCTTAGGTGTAATTACAGATTGAAAAAGTTGAACTGCTATAAGATAAATCATTTTTGGAAGTTAAATATTTTTAAAAAATAAATGCATAAGAATATAAATGTGTGATAAAAACTTTTGTGAAATAAATATATATAAAATATATATATAACTTTATTGCTATTACCATAGTGAGATAATAGGATAACATCACAAGCAGCCTGTTTTTTGCTTATTAGTTTTTCTGTAGAACATCAGTATCGAAACTTTGATTCTATTTGCAGGTAAAAAAGATATACATATATATACATATGCAAAATACTTGGAAAAAATATAAAGGATATATAATAAACAAAATGCTTATATCTAGAATACAGGATTATCAATTCAAAAGATTGAAACATTTCCATTTTTCTTCTAACCTTTATTATTTGAATATTTTATCAAAATCCTGTAATATTGGATAGTACAATATAGTTCATAAAAGGATATGACAATATATAACATAGTTTTAAAAAATATATCAATAACAATGAACATAGGCAATAAGGACAATATTGCCTTTGGAAAATTATACCAGAGTTGTTTGCAGAATTGTTACCTATGAGTATGAAAATTGGAAAGAACATAAATGTCTCAATGGACACTGTATAAATATTGATTTTAAAAAATATATGTATTATCCTACCATTATATTGATAATTAGACATGGAACCTAGAGCAACGTAAGAGGAGTGCTTAAAATAATTCTAAATAAAAATCAGAATACAAATTGGTATTATATAATGACTTTAATTATAACAATTATATGTGTATTTGAACAAAATATTGCAAGAGAATAATCAAAATTGTGAGTTGGAGTAGTGAGATGTTTTTCAAGCAATGTTTTTCGAAGAAATAGCCTGGGTAATGGGTGAAGAGGGACATGTATAAATAAAACACACCTTGGTTTTACAAATAGTAGAAATTGAGGACCATTCAAATCAAATGCAGAGTGGGTCAATATTCACTCTTTAAGCTGAGTAATGGGATAGGTTAGAAAGAGTAGTTTAGTTTCCTTCCATGATGTCAACCTCAAAGTTTTATCCAGATATTTGTTTGATATATTATATCACTGATAAGCTAACCTCTTGAAACACAGGTAAAATGATGTCCTAATAGTTATTTGTAAAACTTGCTACTTCCAAGATGATAAGGGAGCCTGCCTGTTAAAATAGACACAAAGATAAGTGAACTGAACTGAGAATATTTTCTTCAGAAGGGATTCTGTAACATTAGTTGTGCTTTAATATATTGGAAAAGTGTTATTCGGATTTCACAGCACATAGATACACTGCAAAATACCTGCAATACATGTTATGTATGTATGGGCATATATGCATGTGCATCATTTTTAAAAATTATTATTAAACCTGAAAATAAGATATGGAAAATATTTGCACGTCATTTTTCATATAAAGGCTGAATTTCAAAGCAATTAAGTTGCTTTTATTAATCTTGGTAGAAATCAAAATTTGTGAAAGATATTTTCTTTTTTTCCAAAATACAAATACTTTGGTCCAATCCATTGAGTTTCTGAATTAAAAGAAACTCTGTGACAGGC
>JAKSZT010028574.1:1438934-1453520 GCA_026826555.1 Tolypeutes matacus | reverse complement strand
TTGTGGCCATTGAACTTGAAAACTTGCCTTTAGCATTGTAGGCTTTTGTGAGAATTACTATAAATATGCAATGCAGTAAAAAAAAAAAAAAAAAAAAAAAAAGAAAAGAAAAAAGAAACGTTAAGTTACGCTTTTACAAAAGAGAACCTGTGGGAACAGAGCTTGCTTCAGAGGTGTTTCTCTCTTAGAGCACAAAAGTAGCTATTTCCTTAAGGAAATTCTCAGCATCTGTATTGAGAAACTTCCCATTTTCACACAGCCCCTCTTGCACCATACACCTTGTTGTTTTGTCTAACACATTGCTCCAGAGGAGGAAATATGTAAAGTTGGGCAACAAGCAGGATCCCCTCTCTCCTTAAACTCCCCACTCCACATAAGCTCCTGTGATAGAAAATATCACTAATGAAGTATAGTTTGCATGTTTTATCCAGACTTTGTGATTCACCTTCTAAGTAAATTAAAGCTGAAGATATGAAAAATATACTTATTTGGAAGACATCTGTTTGCTGTTGAGGTAAATTTTTCAATTTGTCTGAAATATAGTTTTCATGATGCCTTCTCAAGACTGATTTGATGGACTCTGCAATCAGTCTGTCTTCTCAGAAAAGGTGATGTCACTGAAGAGTATTTCCAAAATGGAGGCATACAGTTGTCCTTGGTTCCCAAGACTTCTCTGGCCTCAGAGTAAAGCTATACTGTTTCTCACAAACCTTCCTGTTCACAAGAGAGGGTAATCCATACCATGGTGCTGAGGTCGGCCTGGCAGTTTCTATTCTTTGGGCTTCCTTCATCTGAAGAATAAAAGATTAGTAGTGATATTTCAGGGACAGGCTATAAGATAGGGCTGCAATTTTACACCCTTGTTTTGGGTTTTAAAGACACATGGTGACCCTGCCCATGTCCTACAACTGAACCCCTTCTCTGATTTTTGAGAAAATGATAATGTAGGAGGTCAAGGGGAAAGAAGGTGACATCTATGATGAATGTTTGGTCAAATTACCCTTGTAAACAGTCATTTCTCATCTTTCCTCTTCTCACTATTATTCCACTCTCTTCTTCTCTGACTTTTTGGTTTCTGCCTTACTCTCTTTAATATCATTTATTATGTATCTAGTTTTCCACTTTGTTAATTGTCCAACAACGAAACTTGATTTTGGGAACAAGACAGAATGTGAAGCATCCTCCTCAGGTGCTTCATGAATTCTCTTTTTTAGTATGCAATTCACATGAATGGTTGGGATTTGATGCTTTATATGACATAGAGTGTGGATGTCAGAAGGAGTAGCTAGTAATGTTTTGTCTTAGAATTAACACAACTAATTTACTCAAGAAAACTGTAACAAATGTCAAACTATGTATGTAAGTGAACAAGACAAATGATCACACTTTACAAGAAAATGTGCAGGTCAAATAAAGCAACAAAGAGAGAAAATCTTTATTGATTATAAGGTCATAGTCAAGAATAATATATAATTTAGAACCATATTATTCAATTCAGCAGATTTAATAAAGCTCATAGTTATATAGATGCATAGGGGATAGAGGTAGATATTCATTTTCTTGGGAAAAAAATAATACTTGGGCACAAAATTAGAATTCTGGGACTAGATTAATTTGGACTGGTTAAAAATCAAACAGGTAGAAAAAGCAATTAAAAATATTAAAGAATAGAAAAGAGTATCTGCCATGATGGGATGCCTTCTTAAAAATAATGTTTCAAGAGAAAGAAAAATTGGAAGAAAATAAAACATCTGAAAGATAGTGGTAAGAGAATCATATGTGAGAAAAAGATTATTGAGGTCAAATAAATATATAAAATGGTACATCAAGTTCTTAGGATGTGAAATGCAATATCATGCATCTAGCATGAGTAATGGGTGATATTATGTACATGGTAATTTCCCTCAATAATTCCAGACTCAATGATTTACTTAAACATCTTATATGTCCTGAATGACAATGAAGGTATCATGGCTATTTCCAGCTGAAGGTTGGAAAAATAATTTCTTCTTAAAGTATAGCCTAACAAAGACACTGAAAATGTCAATAATAATGGAAGTAGGTGTACAAATCAAGAAATATTTTTCTCAGGAGGAAATCTCCAAATTTAATATTTTTGAATTATATAAGAATATTGTTTTCAGTTATTGGGAGCAATATCCATGTACATATGTATCATAGATCATATACATATGCACCATTTATTTTTTTTTTTTTTTTTTTAAAGATTTTATTTATGTATTCATTTATCCCCCCCTTGCTGCTTGTGCTCGCTGGGTCAGCCAACCACGCCGTGCAGGCGGGCTTGCCCTCACCAGGAGGCCCCGGGAACCGAACCCGGGGCCTCCCATATGGTAAACGGGAGCCCTACTGATTGAGCCACAGCCGCTTCCCTTTATGCACCATTTAAAGCATCTGTTAAAATCTACAGTTTTCTAATAAAATAAAAGTTTTAGGTCATTAAAGTGACTTGCTAAATGTCATACAGAAAAGTCAGCAATTCTCAGACCTTGACTGAGAGCACCGTCACCAAATTGTATTATTTTTTTCCAAAAAAAAGAAAAAAATCTTGTTCTACCCAAGAAGTCCCCTTAGTTAAAGACTGGGAGTTAGACTTTAAAAAATTCCCCATGTGATTTTAATATATGACAAACTTTTGGAACCACTGATATTTGTTGTCCATGAGTTAGAACTATAAAGTAATGATTTCGAGTCCAGGACCATTGTTCTTGTCACATCAACACTCTCAACTTTCTTGCAGATAACCCATTTCTCAGCTGTGTGATTTCCACAACTACTGTAACCATAGACCTGAACAGCAGTGTAAAGAAGTTCATTCTGTTTGGGTTAAAACAGAACATTCTAAAGGAGGAAATAGTGTTTGCAGTGTTCTTATTTCTTTACCTTGCAACTCTTTTTGCAAATTTACTTATTGTGATAACTATCAGATACAGTCAGATGCTTATGAGCCCCATGTACTTTTTCCTTCTTTACTTATCCTTTGCTGATACCTGTTTATCCACAAACACAACACCAAGGCTGATTATAGATGCTGTATCTGAGAAGAAAGTCATCTCCTACAGAGATTTGAGTGCATGACACAAGTCTCTGATTTCATTTCTTTGCATGAATGGAGATCTTTGTGCTTGTCCTTATTTCCTTTGATCACGTTGTGAGCCCCTGAGATACACAAGTATCATGAGCAGACATGTCTGTGGTAGGTTGGTTAATATGGCCTAGGCAGTATCTTGCATCCATTCTTTAGCACAGATTTTCTTGGCTTTGAAATTACACTTCTGTGGTCCTAATGTTATTTATCACTATTACTGTGATATGCAACCTCTGTCAAAACGTGCCTGCAAGGACACTTATGTCATAAATCTACTCATAGTCTTTAATAGTGAAGCCATATGCACAGTAAGTTTCATAATCCTGGTCTTCTCCTATATTTTAATCTTACATTCTCTGAGAAACCAGAGTGCAGAAGGAAGAAAGAAAGCCCTTACCACCTGCACCTCCCACATAATTGTGGTTATCTTATTCTTTGTTCCATGTATATCAACATATGTTTGCCCTCCAACCACATTTAATGTAGACAAAATGGAAGCAGTGTTTTACACCACTGGTACACCGTTGCTCAACCCTCTGATTTATACTTTGTGGAATTCAAAAGTTAAAAACGCCATGAGAAAGGTATGGTGTAACAAACTGATTTGAAATTGAAAGGACTGGAAAACTCCACTTACTAGTTATGTAACTGTTTAAATAAAATTGATTGATCCAGCAGAGAAAATGGTCATAGACAGATGTACGAAATATAATTCTGTCTCAGTGAGACTTTTGGGAATTAGACAGAATTAGCACAATGGAGACACGTTTTATTTTCAGTTGGTGTCATAAAGTGTGAAAGAACATCAATTGCAACAGCATTTGGGAAGCAAAAGGCCAGTATTAATTCCATTCTCTGCATTTCAGCTTGTGAACCAGATCCTGTGATGCCTGTAATTTACCTCCCTCTGTGTACATTATTCTGGTTTGGATATCTCTTCTCTGTGTTTCTAATCCAAGTCTAATATTTGCCCCTGACTTCTATCTGATTTTCTTTTTTGTTAATTCAGTTCTGACATTTATGAACCTATATCATCTTTTCTGGCTCAACATTCAGCCCAAAATCACTGCAGAAGGACCATAATTATAGGTAATTAAACACATATTTGATTTGTGGGTTCTTTTAATAACATCTTTAAATGTGGCCTTACATCCTCCTCTTGAACATGTACTAGGAGATAACTCATAACCAATTTTTTTTCAAAAAAGGACAAACTGGACTATGATAAATGTTCACTCTATTGAGCCATAATCTCTCATGTTTCTTTAGTTTTTGTTCATAAGTTAATCATTGTTCATTTATAGTATTTATTTTAATGAACTTTTTTTGTTATTTAAGTCATTGGACACTACACAAAACTTTCGGTTGGTGAATTTGTGACAATTTTATAAAATTGTGAGATTTATGATAATCAACATTTCATGGATACAAATATAGATATGAAAAAGCAAAAACTGATATATAAAAAAGAAGTGGGCAGTACCATATAACATATCAGTATAATCCATCCAAAATGATAATTAATTACCTGAATTGAGCACATAATAGAGTATATCAAAGAAGTAAAATATCTCTTTAGGTATCAGGCAAAATTTTAAGACACTGATTAATAGTAACACTTACTGACCAGTCTGACTGACAGGTGCACTTCTGTTTTAGGACAGATGTTTTGCCATATAGCTACTTAAGGCCATAACCAAAAATGCCCATTGTTCGAAGTCTATTTTATAAAGAAAACTTTTTCTTGAAATTGGATTTCATTTAAAGACTTTTCTCCCTGGAGAGAAATGGACTAATCAATGACCAGGATAAGCATTTTTTGTATTCTTGATTTAGATTTTTCATGGCAAGTCATTAAATTTACATTCTATTTCAGAACACTGTTAACTAAAGAGTTCAGGCAACAAGAATAATTCCATGTGGGATTCCGAGCAACAAGACAGAGAAGACTGTTTCCATATAGTTCTGAGGTCTGGGCTCTAAGCTATTTTATTAACCTATATAATGCCAGTTTGGAAGGCTTTGTATAAGAATGGCTCCTAGGGGTTAACTTCATATCTTGACCTTAAAACTCTGCTTATAACACTTTGGAAAATGTACTTAAAGCCTATATTCTTTACTGGAAAACCTCTCAAACTGCAAATCCTATTGATGGTGAGGCAGGGTTTTCCTGGTTTGTAGCTTAAACTATCAAAAAGTCACTTGCATTTTCATGAATTTAGTAATACTGCTCCATGCTGTAGTTTAGCGTTACTATATAGACAAAAGGGAAGATCAGGAATTGAGAAAGAAGTACAGGAAGGAGAAATGATGATGGAGATAAGATAATAGAGGGAAGGAATTTTTCATCTTATATTTTAATAATCTCCTTTGGACATATGCATTTGTGGAAGGACATGATGATCAGGAATCTCCTGCCTCCTCTGCCCCCTCTTTAATTAAGATTAGCTTAGATTCCTTGGATAAACATGCATTTAGGACACCAAATTTCAGAGAAATAATTTCATTCCGATTTTATGTTATATGATATCAAATTCAAATCAAGCATTCTTATTGCTTTGTGTATCATCATTTTGATTAAAATTCTCACATGTGTATCATCATCCCAGAGCTCTCAACTGAATACCAGACTTCTGTATTCAACTAATTACCTGAACTCTTCCTCTCTAAACCTAAAAGTCATCTTCACAATGATCAACTGATTACTTTTACAACAATCATGCTCTATATTCAGCCTTCCCCAGTCAAATCCATCCTTCCAATTGCCAAGGATAAAAGCATTGAAGTACAAAAATGTGATATCACAACTAAAATCAGAACAAAAAAAAATTATTGGCCTTCTCTATATATCCAGAGTCTGATATGTTTTCACACCAATTCCCTCACTATTCTGGTTTGAGCTGCCAACATCTTTCGCCTCAATTGCAGCAATATTCTCATCATTCTTCCTGCTTATATTCGCTCCTTGCTGAATCTGTTTTCAACACAGCAGTTAGGGGTTCCTTACAAAACTTGAGTAAAATCAGACCTCTTCTTTGAACAAAACCTTGTTGTATCTCCTTTTATTCAGAAAAAAAGCCAAAATCCTTAAAATGATTTTACTTTCTCTTGCATTTTTGGAGTCTGTTATTCAAACTTTCGTTCTCTTCATTCTCTTGTCTCTGGCCTCAGTGACTGTTTTCCTTGACCACACCAGGCAGACTCATACCGTTAGGCAGTTTTCTCCATCTGTTTTCTTTGATTAAACCACTCTTTCAGTAACGAGCTTGGCCAATAGCTTCATTTTCTTAAGGCACCCCTGATCCACAGAAAGTGTGAGATAACACAAATTGTTTTAAGCTGCTCAATTTGTGGTAATTTTTTATACAACAATAGATACATGATAGTGTAATTATTAATGCCTGTTCTTTCATTGTATTTCCCCAGCAAATTACAAAACTCATTTTTCATTTATATTCCAGACTCCTTTTTTATTTTGTCAAATAAGCTATACTATGCAAGACTGTCCTTCATTGTCCATTAACAGATTCTAATCCATCCTATAAATCTTATGATCATATTATGATCTGTAGTTACTCCATTAAGGAGAAGGCAATTTCTTATCCTTTCCCCCTATGTTGATAAGCTTCAAACACCAACATTATATATTTTTATATATATAATAATCAACACAAACCTATATCCGTAAAGGAAAAATACTCAAAATTTTGGGGAAGGAATTTCATTTTTGTATGTGACTGAAAATATTAGAACTAGAGGTACCCTCTCAGGAGTATAGTATTATTACATCAAGAGGAGAGTGGAATCATTTATGTTTCGAGTATATATTTATTTAGTGTAAGACTCAGTTTCTATAAAAGAGAGACCCAATGGCACAGTTGTTTAACATCCAGGAAGTTTATTCTTTTTGATGTAACAGCTACATGTAAATGGTTCAGGTTGACAGGGCAGTGCATCACCACTCCTGCATTCAGTGATCCTGGCTCTTTCCTGGCTATCTCTTGTTTTTTCCCTATGGCCTTTATATTCAGCATGGGATCCATGTGCTAGCATCATTGTCCTCAGCTGTGAACTTGTTAGAAATGCAGAGTTATGGTTTCCACCTGTATGGTAATGAACCATCATTTGAACTTTAACACTAGATGATTCATATGTACAGTGCAGTTTGTAAATTATTGCCATGGGTACTGTTATCTACAGTTGGACTCTAACTTCTTTGTCTCAAGAGATAAGAAGAGTAAATAAACTAGAGGAGTAGGACTACACATTCAACATTTTAGATTTCAGCCTGGAATTTACACAGGTTACCTAGAGACTATAAGTAAGAATTTAGTAACAGTTTCACCTAGGTGTAAAGAAGCTGGGTATTTTCAATAAATAATGCCTGTGTATATTTTGGGGCACATGCCAGTGTCATAGACTTCTTGATGTCCACTAGCAGTGTATTTTGAGAATTTTTTCCATTTTAGATATTGGTTTGCCCTGATATCAATACTTGAATATTGGAGTTTGAAGGCCATGAAGCAAGATAACTTCTGTTATTGCCAAAGGGGAGAGTGTATTTTAATAGATATCTAACAGTTTCTGACATAGACTTGGGGCATCAAGAACATCCTAAGAAGCATTTTATTACAAAATTCACTTCAATTTCACTAATATTTATTGACTCTTCATTATGTGCCAAATATTATTTTAGGTATCTGTAAAAATATAAAACTAAAATCTGTCTTCAGAGCTCATATTCTAGTAGGTTATGCATTTAAAAAATCCAGTACTAAACCAAGGACTTTTGTGAGTTTGTAGGATTTGAAAAGACTCCAACTATGGACTTCTAGCTGTTTTTGTTTTTGTTTTGTTTTCATAAGGATATGTTAAGTTTATATTTTAAATCCACTACAGCTTTAAACAACCCATTTTCACCTTACCTTTCATCTCCCCACATCTTCCTTCTTTGGGTCTTTTGGACCTCTAGTCAATAAGCAGAATCCTCTACATTCCCATCTTTTGTGTGAACTTTCCCTTTTATTCTCTTTTTGTTGTTGTTGTTGTTGTTCTCTACTCTGAATGCTCTTCCATTAAGTGGGGAGTGTTTGTTCCCCTATAGCTTTCTTGTCAATAGGCCTGATGATGATATTTTATTTTTTAATTTTTTATTTTTTTAATTTTTTTTAAAGATTTTATTTATTTATTCATTCATCCCCCCCCTGCTGCCTGAGCTCGCCGGGCCAGCCAACCACGCCATGCGGGTGGGCCTGCCCCCACCAGGAGGCTCCAGGAACTGAACCCGGGGCCTCCCACACCACAAACGGGAGCCCCACTGATTGAGCCACAGCCGCCTCCCATGATGATGATATTTTAAAGAAATATTTTGTTTTTTTTTTTGAAGTTGATATTTTTGTTATGTATATTAAAGCAATTACATCTGTTTTTAACAAATAAATTTGATTTATACATATTCATAAAACAAAAAAATAATCCAAATTGTACAATCAATGGTATTTTATATAATCACAGAATTGTGTCTTCATCACTGCAATCATTACTAGAGCATTTTCATTATTTCAATAAAAATAATAATAAACAAAAACAAACCAAAAAAAAAAAATACACAAAAAAATGCCAAGAAAATTTTTCACCTTTCAATCTCTCTATGCTTCCCCTGTGGTACATAGCTGCTATTTCTGACTATTCTTACTCATTCATTCATTTTTTTAAAATTAGTTTTATTAAGGTTTACTCACATTCTGTATGATCTATCGAAAGTGTTTAATCAATGGCTTTTGGTATAATCACAATGTTGTGCATTCATCTCCACAAAACATTTTAGAACAGTTTCATTACTCCAAAAAGAAAAATCCCACAACCATTAGGTGTTGCCTCTCAATCTGTCTATCCTTCCCCAGCCTTACATAACCACTAATCTAATTTCATCTTTATAAATTTATTTATATTAATATTTTGTATAAATGGAATCGTGCAATATGTAGTACTTTGTGTCTAGTTTCTTTCACTTAGCATAAAGGGGTTTTTTTGGTCTGATATTAACAACCTGTAGTGCTCAAAGAAAAACAATGTTATATCTTTTTGCTCATATTCATATTTCATATGCAATATTACTATGATGTACATTCCTAAGTTACATTTTTTAGTTTTCCTTTTAGTAATATGCATCAACTAAGATTAGATTTTCCCTTTAAAACATTGTCATACCCATATAATAATACTGTAAGTTACAGACTTTATGATGTGCTTTCACATTTTCTATTAATTTCCAAATATTAACACACAACCTTTTATGAATTCGGCTCATGTTAACCCTTAGCATCCCATTCTCTAGCATCACTCTATTTTCTGGTAACCCTTATTCATTATTATTAACTACATGAGATTACATAATATATTTAGTTCATAGTAGCACAGTCATACAGTATTTGTCCTTTTATGTCTGGCTTGCTTCATTCAACATAATATTTTCTAGGTGCATCCATGTTGTCATATGCTTAATGACTTAATTTCTTCTTACAGTGGCATAATATTCCTTTGTGTGTATACACCACAATTTGTTTAACCATTCCTCAGTTGATGGACACCTGGGTTGTTTCCATCTTTTTTGCAATCATGAATAATGACACTATGAACATCAGTGTGAAGATGTCTGTTAGTTTCACTGCTGTCAGTTCCTCTGGGTATATACCCAGTAGTGTTATTGGTGGGTCATGTGGCAAATCTATGTTCAACATCTTTAGGATGTCCTCCACAGTGGTTGTGCCATTCTATATTCCCACCAACATTGAATAAGTATTCCTATCTCTCCACATCCTCTCTAACACTTGTAGTTCTCTGTCTTTTTAAGAGTGATCATTCATATAGGTGTGAAATGATATCTCATGGTAGCTTTCATTTGCATTTCCCTAATTGCTAATGATATTGAACACTTTTCATGTTTTTTTTTTTTTTTACCATTTGTATTTCTTCTTGGACAAATATCTATTTAAGTCTTTTGTCCATTTTTTAATCATTTCATGTGCTTTATTGTTGTTGAGTTGTAGCACCTCTTTATTTATCATGTATATTAAACCCCTATCAGATATGTGATTTCCAAATACTTTCTCCCATTGTGTCTGGCTATTCAGGTGCACTTTCCCTTCCAAAAGAATTTGTTAATTGCCTTTTCTATTTCTGTAAATTAGGCTGTATATTTTTTTGATTGATATTGTATTGAATCTATACATCAGTTTGAGTAGGATTGATATCCTCACAATATATAGTCTTCCAATCCAGGAACATGGAAAGTCTTTCCATTTGTTTAGGTCTTCATTGATTTCTTTTACCATTATTTTGTAGTTTTCTGCATATCAATCCTGTTTTTCTTTGGTTAAAACAATTTCTAGGTATTTGAGTCTTTTTGTTGTTATTGCAAATGGAATTTTTTCCCTGATTTCCTCCTCTGATCATTCAATACTAGTGTACAGAAACAATACTGATATTTGCATGTTGATCTTGTACCCTGCCACTGTGTTGAACTTGTTTATTAGCTCAAGTATCTTTGTCATAGACATTTCAGAATTTTCTAAATATAAGACCATGTCATCCACAAATAGTTAAAAAAAAAAAAAGTTTTTGCTTCCTCTTCCTATTTAGATGCATTTATGCATTTAAAGTCTGGTTTGTTTGATATTAGTATAGCTACCCCTTTTCTTTTTTGGTTACTTCTTTCATAGAGTATCTTTTCCAACCTTTCACTTTCAGCTGGTTTGTATCCCTTCATCTAAACTGAGTCTCTTGTAGATAGAATACGGATGGCACATGTATTATATCCATTCTGTCAGCCTAGATCTTTTGATTGGGGAATTTAATCCATTCGCATTCAATGGTATTACTGTAAATGTATCTGTTATTAAGGATCTTTCCACAAAGACAATTTCAGGCAAGATGACACTAATATTCAATCTTTCCAAACATTTAAAGAAGAGATATACCATTCCTGTCCCACTTTTGAGAGAGAGACACACACACAAACACACATGGAGGATACTGATCCCAGAAAAACTTCTGTATCCAAAAGGGTAATAAACTATATTTTAAAAGTGCTTAATCAATGGAAGTTGGTAACTTTATTAGTTATCAGGGAAATAAAAATAAATAAACTTCATAGAACAAGACTATACACATTTATATACTCACCAGGTAACAAATTAAAAAGACAATGTAAATTATTGATGAGGATGTAGAGCAACTGTAAATCAGTAGGTAGTAGAGGTGAACATATCAATATCAATGACCCAGCAATTCATTGCTATTTATATCAAATAGAAAAGGCTAAAAATGTTCATTCAAAAGCAGTTAAGAGAGAAAAAACCTGAAAACAACCCAAATATTCATTTATGGAAGACAGAATAAATAAATTGTAGAATAGTCATATAATGAATATTATAAAGTAATGAAACTGAATAATCTACAATTATGCAACATCAATAAATTACACAAATATTTTGTGAATGAAATAGGTCATATACAGAATCGGTATTGTTCCTGATTTCAGTTATATAAGTGCCAAAACATAATATCAATAAGCCATGCATTTAAAATCAGTTTAGCAGTTACCCTTGAGGAATAATTTGCTAGATGTAAGCAATAGGGCTTTTTGGGGTTTGAGGATTCTGGTTGTAATGTTTCTGGATCTTGATGCTGGTTACATTACATGTTTACTTTATATTTCATTAATCTGTATTTTTGTTCCTTATGCACATTTCTACACATATGTTGCAAGTCAATAAAAATTTTTGCAGGAAATAAAAAGTCATGAGTACATAAAACATATTCTAGATCATCCAGACAAACATTTAACGTCATATTTATTAACTCCTGTTTGCCATAACAATGGCACAAATAGTGTTTACCTATAGCAGAACAAGAAAATATCAGATATAATCTTGAGAATTTCAAATATCATTAATAATCAATAAATTGTAAATAATACCTTTATTTGCATAACTATGATATCACAATATTTAAGAAAGATCAAACTAGAGTTAGTATAGGAGTACAAAACTCAAAAAGTCTTTTTGTTGTAAGCATCAGTACCATATTCAAAACTGGTGACTTTTTTCCAGGTAGATAACTCTAAATAAAAGTCTCAATTATAATTAATTTTAATTAAGTGCTAATGTATTTCTGGTTGTAAATTTATTATATTCATCTAATTGTGTAGGAAAACAGTAAAAACAGAGAAAAATCAGAGTCTAAGGTTTTAATCCTAAGTCTCTACACTCTCACTTGGACTGCTGAGGCCCTGGTGTGGTTGGGCTTGGGAGTGAAGCCAATTTTTGCATTTAAAATTGCCCTCAGTTCAGTGGTTTCTTGCTGAAGAGCCAACAAGACGGTACCATAAAGGGTGTCATTGCCCATGTAAGTATCTTAGGTGAGTGCACTCCAGATCCAAATGCTGGGTCAGTCTATTCCAGTCTATATGCAGAGTTAAGGCTAAAGCAGGTTTTGGAACATCATGCGCACCCAGAAAGATGCATTTTACCAGGAGTCAGCTAAAATTATTAGAGTGCTTGTCTTAGTTTGCCAAAGAACTGCTGATACAAAGTACCAGAAATGGGTTGTCATTTATAATAAAGAAGGGTCAAAGCTTACAATTCTGAGGTTATGAAATCTGCAAATCAAAGCACATTGGAGATACTTTCTCACCAAAGTCAGCTATTGGTGATCCTGGTCTCCTGCCATGTGGCAAAGATGGCAGCTGATCTCTGCCGAGGTCCCTGCCTTCCCCTCAGAAGTTACTCTCTCTCAGAGTACAGTATGGGCAACCAGGCACAGGGATTGAAACTTTCTGTGTCTCCTCTCTCAGTCTCTGTTTCTCTGCTTTCTTCCCGAGCTCAGCTGTTGGATATCAGGCATATGGCTCATTTCCTTACCCCTTGAGCTGCTCCATTGGCCCAGCTGCTTGTGGGCTTCATGCTTAAGCTATGGCTGGTAGTGAACCTCCAGTCTTCTTTCACATGGCAGGAGAGAAATGGCATCTTCCTTTTTCCTGTTTGTGTCTCTGTCATGTCTCCCTTTATGCCAGACTCAGCATGAAGGTGAGAAGTAAGCTGGGTCATTCTTCACTGAGGTAGAGCAATAGAAAGCCCCAAAGTTATTTTATCAGGTAAATAAAATCAAGGGACCTTTAATTGAATTTAATGCAATTAAAGTGTCCCAGACCCACAGGAATATATCGGTTTAAGAAGATAATCTTTTCCTGGGATTCACAAAATTGAACCTGTCACAGTGTTTTTTTATTGGAAGTTCTTACTTCCAAACACATCTTCCTCAACTTACATACATGAAATTTATAGAATTAGGCTTAAATATACTATGGTCTCCTTGATGGGAAAATAGTTTTTCACAGTTTTGTCTTTCCTTCAATATTTAAAAGAATATACAAATTATTTTTTGACTGTGAAAGGAAGAATTTATTGCTGAAATTGTGAAATGCAATTGGCTGACAAGGTACATGATGGAAATATTCAATATGTTAACTGAAGTGTTGATTACATGGGTGCATACAACTTTCAAAACTCATCTAACTTTTTGTTTGGAAATGGTGTATTTTGTTCTATGTAAAGGAAATATTAAGAAGTCAATTAAAATAAAGATAAGTTTAAAAAAATATTTCCTTTCTCCTCTCTTCTTTCCATTTTTATTGACTAACTAACTGCAAAATGTTAAAGAAATTGGGAAGGATCTAAGATGGTCATAGAGTAGGAACCTCTAAAAGTCAATTGTTTGGGCAACTCTATAAACCAGAAAAACACCATACACCATCCAGGAAAGAGAAGAAGGTGGAGACTGGTAATCTGTGGTGAGTATTCAAGAATAGATCTCTCCATGATGCAGAGGCTGGTGCCCATCCCTCCCTGGTGAGGTGGGCCCTCTGGGGACCCATTTTCAGGTTGGAAACAGAAGCTCCCTTTCCCCAAACAGGAGGGCAAGTGGCCCTGGACCAACTCGGGTTATTGATTAGCAGCTTCAGCTAGTTGGACTCCAATTCTGAATACAGCTGAAGCTTAAACCCATTAAGTCACAAAGAAACTGGCAGTCTTTGTTCTATCTCTGCCCTGGCAGGATTTGGAACAGTGGTGATTGAAATACACACCAGAATCATAGGATGAGAGGGATCATGTTCAGCACATCCAGTTTAGAGAACTAGCAGAAACAATCCTGTATGGAAGTTGTGTGCAGTTTGATCACTTTCTCTATACAGAGCATGTAGATTCATTCATCCACCTTAAATGGCTGTGGCACTCCCAGTCTCAAAGGACCCCAGAAAGGCAGGCGGAACACTCTGTCAGACAAGGAACCCAGTTAAAAAAATGGGCAAAAGATTAAAATAGATATTTTTCCCCCAAAACAAAATACAAATGACCATTAAGCATATGAAAAAAAATGTTCAACATCACTATCTATTAGGGAAATGCAGATAAAAT
>JAKSZT010028574.1:1424449-1438834 GCA_026826555.1 Tolypeutes matacus | reverse complement strand
ATTTTATCTGCATTTCCCTAATAGATAGTGATGTTGAACATTTTTTTCATATGCTTAATGGTCATTTGTATTTTGTTTTGGGGGAAAAATATCTATTTTAATCTTTTGCCCATTTTTTTAACTGGGTTTCTTGTCTGACAGAGTGTTCAGCCTGCCTTTCTGGGGTCCTTTGAGACTGGGAGTGCCACAGCCATTTAAGGTGGATGAATGAATCTACATGCTCTGTATAGAGAAAGTGATCAAACTGCACACAACTTCTACACAGGATTGTTTCTGCTAGTTCTCTAAACTGGATATGCTGAACATGATCCCTCTCATCCCATGATTCTGGTGTGTATTTCAATCACCACTGTTCCAACTCCTGCCAAGGCAGAGATAGAACAAAGACTGCCAGTTTCTTTGTGACTTAATGGGTTTAAGCTTCAGCTGTATTCAGAATTGGAGTCCAACTAGCTGAAGCTGCTAATCAATAACCCGAGTTGGTCCAGGGCCACTTGCCCTCCTGTTTTGGGGAAAGGGAGCTTCTGTTTCCAACCAGAAAATGGGTCCCCAGAGGGCCCACCTCACCAGGGAGGGATGGGCACCAGCCTCTGCATCATGGAGAGATCTACTCATGAATACTCACCACAGATTACCAGTCTCCACCTTCTTATCTTTCCTGGATGGTGTTTTCTGGTTTATAGAGTTGCCCAAACAATTGACTTTTAGAGCTTCCTAATCTATGACCATCTTAGATCCTTCCCAATTTCTTTAACATTTTGCAGTTAGTTAGTCAATAAAAATGGAAAGAAGAGAGGAGAAAGGAAATATTTTTTAAACTTATCTTTATTTTAATTGACTTCTTAACATTTCCTTTACATAGAACAAAATACACCATTTCCAAACAAAAAGTTAGATGAGTTTTGAAAGTTCTTTGCACCCATGTAATCAACACTTCAGTTAACATATTGAATATTTCCATCATGTACCTTGTCAGCCAATTGCATTTCACAATTTCAGCAATAAATTCTTCCTTTCACAGTCAAAAAATAACTTGTATATTCTTTTAAATATTGAAGGAAAGACAAAACTGTGAAAAACTATTTTCCCAACAAGGAGACCATAGTATATTTAAGCCTAATTCTATAAATTTCATGTATGTAAGTTGAGGACGATGTGTCTGGAAGTAAGAACTTCCAATAAAAAAACACTGTGACAGGTTCAATTTTGTGAATCCCAGGAAAAGATTATCTTCTTAAACCGGTATATTCCTGTGGGTCTGGGACACTTTAATTGCATTAAATTCAATTAAAGGTCCCTTGATTGTATTTACCTGATAATATAACTTTGGGGCTTTCTATTGCTCTACCTCAGTAAAGAATGACCCAGCTTACTTCTCACCCTCATGCTGAGTCTGGCATAAAGGGAGACATGACAGAGACACAAACAGGAAAAAGGAAGATGCCATTTCTCTCCTGCCATGTGAAAGAAGACTGGAGGTTCACTACCAGCCATAGCTTAAGCATGAAGCCCACAAGCAGCTGGGCCAATGGAGCAGCTCAAGGGGTAAGGAAATGAGCCATATGCCTGATATCCAACAGCTGAGCTCGGGAAGAAAGCAGAGAAACAGAGACTGAGAGAGGAGACACAGAAAGATTCAATCCCTGTGCCTGGTTGCCCATACTGTACTCTGAGAGAGAGTAACTTCTGAGGGGAAGGCAGGGACCTCGGCAGAGATCAGCTGCCATCTTTGCCACATGGCAGGAGACCAGGATCACCAATAGCTGACTTTGGTGAGAAAGCATCTCCAATGTGCTTTGATTTGCAGATTTCATAACCTCAGAATTGTAAGCTTTGACCCTTCTTTATTATAAATGACAACCCATTTCTGGTACTTTGTATCAGCAGTTCTTTGGCAAACTAAGACAAGCACTCTAATAATTTTAGCTGACTCCTGGTAAAATGCATCTTTCTGGGTGCGCATGATGTTCCAAAACCTGCTTTAGCCTTAACTCTGCATATAGACTGGAATAGACTGACCCAGCATTTGGATCTGGAGTGCACTCACCTAAGATACTTACATGGGCAATGACACCCTTTATGGTACCGTCTTGTTGGCTCTTCAGCAAGAAACCACTGAACTGAGGGCAATTTTAAATGCAAAAATTGGCTTCACTCCCAAGCCCAACCACACCAGGGCCTCAGCAGTCCAAGTGAGAGTGTAGAGACTTAGGATTAAAACCTTAGACTCTGATTTTTCTCTGTTTTTACTGTTTTCCTACACAATTAGATGAATATAATAAATTTACAACCAGAAATACATTAGCACTTAATTAAAATTAATTATAATTGAGACTTTTATTTAGAGTTATCTACCTGGAAAAAAGTCACCAGTTTTGAATATGGTACTGATGCTTACAACAAAAAGACTTTTTGAGTTTTGTACTCCTATACTAACTCTAGTTTGATCTTTCTTAAATATTGTGATATCATAGTTATGCAAATAAAGGTATTATTTACAATTTATTGATTATTAATGATATTTGAAATTCTCAAGATTATATCTGATATTTTCTTGTTCTGCCATAGGTAAACACTATTTGTGCCATTGTTATGGCAAACAGGAGTTAATAAATATGACGTTAAATGTTTGTCTGGATGATCTAGAATATGTTTTATGTACTCATGACTTTTTATTTCCTGCAAAAATTTTTATTGACTTGCAACATATGTGTAGAAATGTGCATAAGGAACAAAAATACAGATTAATGAAATATAAAGTAAACATGTAATGTAACCAGCATCAAGATCCAGAAACATTACAACCAGAATCCTCAAACCCCAAAAAGCCCTATTGCTTACATCTAGCAAATTACTCCTCAAGGGTAACTGCTAAACTGATTTTTAATGCATGGCTTATTGATATTATGTTTTGGCACTTATATAACTGAAATCAGGAACAATACCGATTCTGTATATGACCTATTTCATTCACAAAATATTTGTGTAATTTATTGATGTTGCATATTTGTAGATTATTCAGTTTCATTACTTTATAATATTCATTATATGACTATTCTACAATTTATTTATTCTGTCTTCCATAAATGAATATTTGGGTTGTTTTCAGGTTTTTTCTCTCTTAACTGCTTTTGAATGAACATTTTTAGCCTTTTCTATTTGATATAAATAGCAATGAATTGCTGGGTCATTGATATTGATATGTTCACCGCTACTACCTACTGATTTACAGTTGCTCTACATCCTCATCAATAATTTACATTGTCTTTTTAATTTGTTACCTGGTGAGTATATAAATGTGTATAGTCTTGTTCTATAAAGTTTATTTATTTTTATTTCCCTGATAACTAATAAAGTTACCAACTTCCATTGATTAAGCACTTTTAAAATATAGTTTATTACCCTTTTGGATACAGAAGTTTTTCTGGGATCAGTATCCTCCATGTGTGTTTGTGTGTGTGTCTCTCTCTCAAAAGTGGGACAGGAATGGTATATCTCTTCTTTAAATGTTTGTAAAGATTGAATATTAGTGTCATCTTGCCTGAAATTGTCTTTGTGGAAAGATCCTTAATAACAGATACATTTACAGTAATACCATTGAATGCGAATGGATTAAATTCCCCAATCAAAAGATCTAGGCTGACAGAATGGATATAATACATGTGCCATCCGTATTCTATCTACAAGAGACTCAGTTTAGATGAAGGGATACAAACCAGCTGAAAGCGAAAGGTTGGAAAAGATACTCTATGAAAGAAGTAACCAAAAAAGAAAAGGGGTAGCTATACTAATATCAAACAAACCAGACTTTAAATGCATAAATGCATCTAAATAGGAAGAGGAAGCAAAAACTTTTTTTTTTTTTAACTATTTGTGGATGACATGGTCTTATATTTAGAAAATTCTGAAATGTCTATGACAAAGATACTTGAGCTAATAAACAAGTTCAACACAGTGGCAGGGTACAAGATCAACATGCAAATATCAGTATTGTTTCTGTACACTAGTATTGAATGATCAGAGGAGGAAATCAGGGAAAAAATTCCATTTGCAATAACAACAAAAAGACTCAAATACCTAGAAATTGTTTTAACCAAAGAAAAACAGGATTGATATGCAGAAAACTACAAAATAATGGTAAAAGAAATCAATGAAGACCTAAACAAATGGAAAGACTTTCCATGTTCCTGGATTGGAAGACTATATATTGTGAGGATATCAATCCTACTCAAACTGATGTATAGATTCAATACAATATCAATCAAAATATATACAGCCTAATTTACAGAAATAGAAAAGGCAATTAACAAATTCTTTTGGAAGGGAAAGTGCACCTGAATAGCCAGACACAATGGGAGAAAGTATTTGGAAATCACATATCTGATAAGGGTTTAATATACATGATAAATAAAGAGGTGCTACAACTCAACAACAATAAAGCACATGAAATGATTAAAAAATGGACAAAAGACTTAAATAGATATTTGTCCAAGAAGAAATACAAATGGTAAAAAAAAAAAAAAACATGAAAAGTGTTCAATATCATTAGCAATTAGGGAAATGCAAATGAAAGCTACCATGAGATATCATTTCACACCTATATGAATGATCACTCTTAAAAAGACAGAGAACTACAAGTGTCAGAGAGGATGTGGAGAGATAGGAACACTTATTCAATGTTGGTGGGAATATAGAATGGCACAACCACTGTGGAAGACATCCTAAAGATGTTGAACATAGATTTGCCACATGACCCACCAATAACACTACTGGGTATAATATACCCAGAGGAACTGACAGCAGTGAAACGAACAGACATCTTCACACTGATGTTCATAGTGTCATTATTCATGATTGCAAAAAAGATGGAAACAACCCAGGTGTCCATCAACTGAGGAATGGTTAAACAAATTGTGGTGTATACACACAAAGGAATATTATGCCACTGTAAGAAGAAATTAAGTCATTAAGCATATGACAACATGGATGCACCTAGAAAATATTATGTTGAATGAAGCAAGCCAGACATAAAAGGACAAATACTGTATGACTGTGCTACTATGAACTAAATATATTATGTAATCTCATGTAGTTAATAATAATGAATAAGGGTTACCAGAAAATAGAGTGATGCTAGAGAATGGGATGCTAAGGGTTAACATGAGCCGAATTCATAAAAGGTTGTGTGTTAATATTTGGAAATTAATAGAAAATGTGAAAGCACATCATAAAGTCTGTAACTTACAGTATTATTATATGGGTATGACAATGTTTTAAAGGGAAAATCTAATCTTAGTTGATGCATATTACTAAAAGGAAAACTAAAAACTGTAACTTAGGAATGTACATCATAGTAATATTGCATATGAAATAAGAATATGGGCAAAAATATATAGCATTGTTTTTCTTTGAGCACTACAGGTTGTTAATATCAGACCAAAAAAACCCCTTTATGCTAAGTGAAAGAAACTAGACACAAAGTACTACATACTGCATGATTCCATTTATACAAAATATTAATATAAATCAATTTATAAAGATGAAATTAGATTAGTGGTTATGTAAGGCTGGGGAAGGATAGACAGATTGAGAGGAAACACCTAATGGTTGTGGGATTTTTCTTTTTGGAGTAATGAAACTGTTCTAAAATGTTTTGTGGAGATGAATGCACAACATTGTGATTATACCAAAAGCCATTGATTAAACACTTTCGATAGATCATACAGAATGTGAGTAAACCTTAATAAAACTAATTTTAAAAAAATGAATGAATGAGTAAGAATAGTCAGAAATAGCAGCTATGTACCACAGGGGAAGCATAGAGAGATTGAAAGGTGAAAAATTTTCTTGGCATTTTTTTGTGTATTTTTTTTTTTTGGTTTGTTTTTGTTTATTATTATTTTTATTGAAATAATGAAAATGCTCTAGTAATGATTGCAGTGATGAAGACACAATTCTGTGATTATATAAAATACCATTGATTGTACAATTTGGATTATTTTTTTGTTTTATGAATATGTATAAATCAAATTTATTTGTTAAAAACATATGTACTTGCTTTAATATACATAACAAAAATATCAACTTCAAAAAATAATAAAATATTTCTTTAAAATATCATCATCATGGGAGGTGGCTGTGGCTCAATCAGTGGGGCTCCCGTTTGCCATGTGGGAGGCCCCGGGTTCGGTTCCCGGGGACTCCTGGTGGGGGCGGGCCCGCCCGCACGGCATGGTTGGCTGGCCCGGCGAGCGCAGGCAGCAGGGGGGCGGTGAATGAATAAATAAATAAAATCTTTAAAAAAATAAAAAAAATAAAAAATAAAAAAATAAAATATCGTCATCAGGCCCATTGACAAGAAAGCTATAGGGGAACAAACACTCCCCGCTTAATGGAAGAGCATTCAGAGTGGATAAAAACAACAACAACAACAAAAAGAGAATAAAAGGGAAAGTTCACACAAAAGATGGGAATGTAGAGGATTCTGCTTATTGACTTGAGGTCCAAAAGACCCAAAGAAGGAAGATGTGGGGCGATGAAAGGTAAGGTGAAAATGGGTTGTTTAAAGCTGTAGTGGATTTAAAATATAAACTTAACATATCCTTATGAAAACAAAACAAAAACAAAAACAGCTAGAAGTCCATAGTTGGAGTCTTTTCAAATCCTACAAACTCACAAAAGTCCTTGGTTTAGTACTGGATTTTTGAAATGCATAACCTACTAGAATATGAGCTCTGAAGACAGATTTTAGTTTTATATTTTTACAGATACCTAAAATAATATTTGGCACATAATGAAGAGTCAATAAATATTAGTGAAATTGAAGTGAATTTTGTAATAAAATGCTTCTTAGGATGTTCTTGATGCCCCAAGCCTATGTCAGAAACTGTTAGATATCTATTAAAATACACTCTCCCCTTTGGCAATAACAGAAGTTATCTTGCTTCATGGCCTTCAAACTCCAATATTCAAGTATTGATATCAGGGCAAACCAATATCTAAAATGGAAAAAATTCTCAAAATACACTGCTAGTGGACATCAAGCAGTCTATGACACTGGCATGTGCCCCAAAATATACACAGGCATTATTTATTGAAAATACCCAGCTTCTTTACAGCTAGGTGAAACTCTGTTACTAAATTCTTACTTATAGTCTCTAGGTAACCTGTGTAAATTCCAGGCTGAAATCTAAAATGTTGAATGTGTAGTCCTACTCCTCTAGTTTATTTACTCTTCTTATCTCTTGAGACAAAGAAGTTAGAGTCCAACTGTAGGTAACAGTACCCATGGCAATAATTTACAAACTGCACTGTACATATGAATCATCTAGTGTTAAAGTTCAAATGATGGTTCATTACCATACAGGTGGAAACCATAACTCTGCATTTCTAACAAGTTCACAGCTGAGGACAATGATGCTAGCACATGGATCCCATGCTGAATATAAAGGCCTTAGGGAAAAACCAAGAGATAGCCAGGAAAGAGCCAGCATCACTGAATGCAGGAGTGACGATGCACTGCCCTGTCAACCTGAACCATTTACATGTAGCTGTTACATCAAAAAGAATAAACTTCCTGGATGTTAAACAACTGTGCCATTGGGTCTCTCTTTTATAGAAACTGAGTCTTACACTAAATAAATATATATTCGAAACATAAATGATTCCACTCTCCTCTTGATGTAATAATACTATACTCCTGAGAGGGTACCTCTAGTTCTAATATTTTCAGTCACATACAAAAATGAAATTCCTTCCCCAAAATTTTGAGTATTTTTCCTTTACGGATATAGGTTTGTGTTGATTATTATATATATAAAAATATATAATGTTGGTGTTTGAAGCTTATCAACATAGGGGGAAAGGATAAGAAATTGCCTTCTCCTTAATGGAGTAACTACAGTTCATAATATGATCATAAGATTTATAGGATGGATTAGAATCTGTTAATGGACAGTGAAGGACAGTCTTGCATAGTATAGCTTATTTGACAAAATAAAAAAGGGGTCTGGAATATAAATGAAAAATGAGTTTTATAATTTGCTGGGGAAATACAATGAAAGAACAGGCATTAATAATTACAATATCATGTATCTATTGTTGTATAAAAAATTACCACAAATTGAGCAGCTTAAAACAATTTGTGTTATCTCACACTTTCCGTGGATCAGGGGTGCCTTAGGAAAATGAAGCTATTGGCCAAGCTCATTACTGAAAGAGTGGTTTAATCAAAGAAAACAGATGGAGGAAATTGCCTTACGGTATCAGTCTGCCTGGTGTGGTCAAGGAAAAGAGTCACTGAGGCCAGAGACAAGAGAATGAAGAGAACGAAAGTTTGAATAACAGACTCCAAAAATGCAAGAGAAAGTAAAATCATTTTAAGGATTTTGGCTTTTTTTCTGAATAAAAGGAGATACAACAAGGTTTTGTTCAAAGAAGAGGTCTGATTTTACTCAAGTTTTGTAAGGAACCCCTAACTGCTGTGTTGAAAACAGATTCAGCAAGGAGCGAATATAAGCAGGAAGAATGATGAGAATATTGCTGCAATTGAGGCGAAAGATGTTGGCAGCTCAAACCAGAATAGTGAGGGAATTAGTGTGAAAACATATCAGACTCTGGATATATAGAGAAGGCCAATAATTTTTTTTGTTCTGATTTTAGTTGTGATATCACTTTTTTGTACTTCAATGCTTTTATCCTTGGCAATTGGAAGGATGGATTTGACTGGGGAAGGCTGAATATAGAGCATGATTGTTGTAAAAGTAATCAGTTGATCACTGTGAAGATGACTTTTAGGTTTACAGAGGAAGAGTTCAGGTAATTAGTTGAATACAGAAGTCTGGTATTCAGTTGAGAGCTCTGGGATGATGATACACATGTGAGAATTTTAATCAAAGTGATGATACACAAAGCAATAAGAATCCTTGATTTGAATTTGATAGCATATAACATAAAATCAGAATGAAATTATTTCTCTGAAATTTGGTGTCCTAAATGCATGTCTATCCAAGGAATCTAAGCTAATCTTAATTAAAGAGGGGGCAGAGGAGGCAGGAGATTCCTGATCATCATGTCCTTCCACAAATGCATATGTCCAAAGGAGATTATTAAAATATAAGATGAAAAATTCCTTCCCTCTGTCACCTTATCTCCATCATCATTTCTCCTTCCTGTATTTCTTCCTCAATTCCTGATCTTCCCTTTTGTCTATATAGCAACGTTAAACTACAGCATGGAACAGTATTACTAAATTCATGAAAATGCAAGTGACTTGTTGATAGTTTAAGCTACAAACCAGGAAAACCCTGCCTCACCATCAATAGGATTTGCAGTTTGAGAGGTTTTCCAGTAAAGAATATAGGCTTTAAGTACATTTTACAAAGTGTTATAAGCAGAGTTTTAAGGTCAAGATGTGAAGTTAACCCCTAGGAGCCATTCTTATACAAAGCCTTCCAAACTGGCGTTATATAGGTTAATAAAACAGCTTAGAGCCCAGACCTCAGAACTATATGGAAACAGTCTTCTCTGTTTTGTTGCTCGGAATCCCACATGGAATTATTCTTGTTGCCTGAACTCATTAGTTAACAGTGTTCTGAAATAGAATGTAGATTTAATGACTTGCCATGAAAAATCTAAATCAAGAATACAAAAAATGCTTATCCTGGTCATTGATTAGTCCATTTCTCTCCAGGGAGAAAAGTCTCTATATGAAATCCAATTACAAGAAAAAGTTTTCTTTATAAAATAGACTTCGAACAATGGGCATTTTTGGTTATGGCCTTAAGTAGCTATATGGCAAAACATCTGTCCTAACACAGAAGTGCCCCTGTCAGTCAGACTGGTCAGTAAGTGTTACTATTAATCAGTGAATCAGTTGGCTGTCTTAAAATTTTGCCTGATACCTAAAGAGATATTTTACTTCTTTGATATACTCTATTATGTGCTCAATTCAGGTAATTAATTATCATTTTGGATGGATTATACTGATATGTTATATGGTACTGCCCAGTTCTTTTTCATATATCAGTTTTTGCTTTTTCATATCTATATTTGTATCCATGAAGTGTTGATTATCATAAATCTCACAAATTTATAAAATTGTCACAAATTCACAAACCGAAAGTTTTGTGTAGTGTCCAATGACTTAAATAACAAAAACGTTCATTAAAATAAATACTATAAATGAACAATGATTAACTTATGAACAAAAACTAAAGAAACATGAGAGATTATGGCTCAATAGAGTGAACATTTATCATAGTCCAGTTTGTCCTTTTTTGAAAAAAAATTGGTTATGAGTTATCTCCTAGTACATGTTCAAGAGGAGGATGTAAGGCCACATTTAAAGATGTTATTAAAAGAACCCACAAATCAAATATGTGTTTAATTACCTATAATTATGGTCCTTCTGCAGTGATTTTGGGCTGAATGTTGAGCCAGAAAAGATGATATAGGTTCATAAATGTCAGAACTGAATTAACAAAAAAGAAAATCAGATAGAAGTCAGGGGCAAATATTAGACTTGGATTAGAAACACAGAGAAGAGATATCCAAACCAGAATAATGTACACAGAGGGAGGTAAATTACAGGCATCACAGGATCTGGTTCACAAGCTGAAATGCAGAGAATGGAATTAATACTGGCCTTTTGCTTCCCAAATGCTGTTGCAATTGATGTTCTTTCACACTTTATGACACCAACTGAAAATAAAACGTGTCTCCATTGTGCTAATTCTGTCTAATTCCCAAAAGTCTCACTGAGACAGAATTATATTTCGTACATCTGTCTATGACCATTTTCTCTGCTGGATCAATCAATTTTATTTAAACAGTTACATAATTAGTAAGTGGAGTTTTCCAATCCTTTCAATTTCAAATCAGTTTGTTACACCATACCTTTCTCATGGCGTTTTTAACTTTTGAATTCCACAAAGTATAAATCAGAGGGTTGAGCAACGGTGTACCAGTGGTGTAAAACACTGCTTCCATTTTGTCTACATTAAATGTGGTTGGAGGGCAAACATATGTTGATATACATGGAACAAAGAATAAGATAACCACAATTATGTGGGAGGTGCAGGTGGTAAGGGCTTTCTTTCTTCCTTCTGCACTCTGGTTTCTCAGAAATGTAAGATTAAAATATAGGAGAAGACCAGGATTATGAAACTTACTGTGCATATGGCTCCACTATTAAAGACTATGAGTAGATTTATGACATAAGTGTCCTTGCAGGCACGTTTCGACAGAGGTTGCATATCACAGCAATAGTGATAAATAACATTAGGACCACAGAAGGGTAATTTCAAAGCCAAGAAAATCTGTGTTAAAGAATGGATACAAGATCCTGCCTGGGCCATATTAACCAACCTACCACAGACATGTCTGCTCATGATACTTGTGTATCTCAGGGGCTCTCAACGTGATCAAAGGAAATAAGGACAAGCACAAAGATCTCCATTCATGCAAAGAAATGAAATCGGAGATTTGTGTCATGCACTCAAATCTCTGTAGGAGATGACTTTCTTCTCAGATACAGCATCTATAATTAGCCTTTGTGTTGTGGTTGTGGATAAACAGGTATCAGCAAAGGATAAGTAAAAAAGGAAAAAGTGCATGGGGCTCATAAGCATCAGACTGTATCTGATAGTTATCACAATAAGTAAATTTGCAAAAAGAGTTGCAAGGTAAAGAAATAAGAACACTGCAAACACTATTTCCTCCTTTAGAATGTTCTGTTTTAACCAAAACAGAATGAACTTTTTTACACTGCTGTTCAGGTCCATGGTTACAGCAGTTGTGGAAATCACACAGCTGAGAAATGGGTTATCTGCAAGAAAGTTGAGAGTGTTGATGTGACAAGAACAATGGTCCTGGACTCGAAATCACTACTTTATAGTTCTAACTCATGGACAACAAATATCAGTGGTTCCAAAAGTTTGTCATATATTAAAATCACATGGGGAATTTTTTAAAATTTGACTCACAGTCTTTAACTAAGGGGACTTCTTGGGTAGAACAAGATTTTTTTTTTTTTTTTGGAAAAAAAATAATACAGTTTGGTGACTGTGCTCTCAGTCAAGGTCTGAGAATTGCTGACTTTTCTGTATGATATTTAGCAAGTCACTTTAATGACTTAAAACTTTTATTTTATTAGAAAACTGTAGATTTTAACAGATGCTTTAAATGGTGCATATGTATATGATCTATGATACATATGTGCATAGATATTGCTCCCAATAACTGAAAACAATATTCTTATATAATTCAAAAATATTAAATTTGGAGATTTCCTCCTGAGAAAAATATTTCTTGATTTGTACACCTATATCCATTATTATTGACATTTTCAGTGTCTTTGTTAGGCTATACTTTAAGAAGAAATTATTTTTCCAATCTTCAGCTGGAAATAGCCATGTTACCTTCATTGTCATTCAGGACATAAAAGATGTTTAAGTAAATCATTGAGTCTGGAATTATTGAGGGAAATTACCATGTACATAATATAACCCATTACTCATGCTAGATGCATGATATTGCATTTCACATCCTAAGAACTTGATGTACCATTTTATATATTTATTTGACCTCAATAATCTTTTTCTCACATATGATTCTCTTACCACTATCTTTTAGATGTTTTCTTTTCTTCCAATTTTTATTTCTCTTGAAACATTATTTTTAAGAAGGCATCCCATCATGGCGGATACTCTTTTCTATTCTTTAATATTTTTAGTTGCCTTTTCTACCTGTTTGAATTTTAACCAGTCCAAATTAATCTGGTCCCAAAGTCTAAATTTGTGCCCAAGTACTATTTTTTTTCCCTAGAAAATGAAAATCTATCTCCATCCCCTATGCAACTATATAACTATGAGCTTTATTAAATCTGCTGAATTGAATAATATGGTTCTAAAATTATATATTATTCTTGACTATGACCTTATAATCAATAAAGATTTTCTCTCTTTGTTGCTTTATTTGACCTGCACATTTTCTTGTAAAGTGTGATCATTTGTCTTGTTCACTTACATACAATGTTTGACATTTCTTACAGTTTTCTTGAGTAAATTAGTTGTGCTAATTCTAAGACAAAACGTTACTAGCTACTCCTTCTGACATCCACACTCTATGTCATATAAAGCGTCAAATCCCAAGCATTAATGTGAATTGCATCCTAGAAAAGAGAATTCATGAAGCACCTGAGGAGGATGCTTCACATTCTGTCTTGTTTCCAAAATTAAGTTTCATTGTTGGACAATTAACAAAGTGGAAAACTAGGTACATCATAAATGATATTAAAGAGAGTAAGGCAGAAACCAAAAAGTCAGAGAAGGAGAGAGTGGAATAATAGTGAGAAGAGGAAAGATGAGAAATGACTGTTTACAAGGGTAATTTGACCAAACATTCATCATAGATGTCACCTTCTTTCCCCTTGACCTCCTACATTATCATTTTCTCAAAAATCAGAGAAGGGGTTCAGTTGTAGGACATGGGCAGGGTCACCATGTGTCTTTAAAACCCAAAACAAGGGTGTAAAATTGCAGCCCTATCTTATAGCCTGTCCCTGAAATATCACTACTAATCTTTTATTCTTCAGATGAAGGAAGCCCAAAGAATAGAAACTGCCAGGCCGACCTCAGCACCATGGTATGGATTACCCTCTCTTGTGAACAGGAAGGTTTGTGAGAAACAGTATAGCTTTACTCTGAGGCCAGAGAAGTCTTGGGAACCAAGGACAACTGTATGCCTCCATTTTGGAAATACTCTTCAGTGACATCACCTTTTCTGAGAAGACAGACTGATTGCAGAGTCCATCAAATCAGTCTTGAGAAGGCATCATGAAAACTATATTTCAGACAAATTGAAAATTTTACCTCAGCAGCAAACAGATGTCTTCGAAATAAGTATATTTTTCATATCTTCAACTTTAATTTACTTAGGAGGTGAATCACGAAGTCTGGATAAAACATGCAAACTATACTTCATTAGTGATATTTTCTATCACAGGAGCTTATGTGGAGTGGGGAGTTTAAGGAGAGAGGGGATCCTGCTTGTTGCCCAACTTTACATATTTCCTCCTCTGGAGCAATGTGTTAGACAAAACAACAAGGTGTATGGTGCAAGAGGGGCTGTGTGAAAATGGGAAGTTTCTCAATACAGATGCTGAGAATTTCCTTAAGGAAATAGCTACTTTTGTGCTCTAAGAGAGAAACACCTCTGAAGCAAGCTCTGTTCCCACAGGTTCTCTTTTGTAAAAGCGTAACTTAACGTTTCTTTTTTCTTTTCTTTTTTTTTTTTTTTTTTTTTTTTTACTGCATTGCATATTTATAGTAATTCTCACAAAAGCCTACAATGCTAAAGGCAAGTTTTCAAGTTCAATGGCCACAA
>JAKSZT010028574.1:1413062-1424349 GCA_026826555.1 Tolypeutes matacus | reverse complement strand
ATAAACAAAGTATGGTATATGCATACAATTGAGTACTATTCATCTGTATGAAGAAATGAAGTCATATGACAACATGGATGAACCTGGAGGAAATTATGTTGAGTAAAATAAGCCAGACATAAAAGGACAAATGTATGATCTCAATAATATGAACTAAATACAATGTGTAAACTAATGACATTAAACCTAGAATATAGGTTACTAGGAGATTGAATGATGGTTGAGGTTTAAATTAAATAAAAACTATTTTTTATTTAATATTTCCCACTTTTGTTCAAGGTCTTTATTCAAACACATCACTGATTAACACTTGGTAATAATCCCTCATCCCTGGGTGTCATGTCTCATCAGTGGGAAGGTACTGAGTATATTTGTTAAATTTTACTTAGAAAGAAGCCACATTTGAGTAACAAGGAGGCTTTCAGGAGATAACTCTTAGGTCTTAATTATAATTAGACTAAGTTTCATTTTTACAAGAACAAGGATTAATATTGAGTGCTTGGCATATTGGGTCTGTTTTCTTTTATTAGGGATGGCTTATATATTCCAGGGATTTTAGCCATTTTATTTGAGAAAGGAGCAGGAATTCCCCAGGATGGAAGTTTAATATTTTGTTAGCTATTGTGGGGATGTCCTTCAGCATAGCTTTTCCTTGTTTTGTGATTGCCTTTCTGTGGCCATGGTGAATTTAATCACTAAATTTGTAACTTGCAGCCTTTGTTGAAACTTTCCAATAATGTGATAAATTTGCTAGTTGTGTCCAATACTGGGGTCATAGGTATGATGTCTATTGTAATCCTATTGATTTTATATGTAGTTATTTTATACTCTCTGAGAAACAACAGTATACAAGAAAGGAAAAAACTCTCCACCAGCACCTCTCAATTTATTGTGGTTGTCATATTTTTGGGTCCATGTATATTATATAATATGTCCAATAACCACATTTCAAAGTGAATCAGGACAGTATTACTTATTTTTCTCTGGAAATCTCATGCCATTGACAACAACTTTATTGGACAGTGTTTAAGTAGGGCACCAATTTGTCCTACAATTACACATAAATAGATGTGGATCCAACCCCCAAAGAGCACAAACCTCGTTTGTCATCTATTCCTGTTTCTACATTTACTGTGCTTGAATGGCCACAGTTAACTGTTTCAATAAAACTCCAGCATTGCTTTCTCAAAACTGGAGTTATTGAGGTTTTAGATAGTCCAGTCATTCAGTCTACAATGATTATTTAATGAGAACTCATGGTTAGTTCACTTCAGAGCTTGAAGGAATTGCAAAGGACATTGACTCAGTTTCTTGCCCATGGACTGCTCATTGATTGCCTTTGGAATTTCTCTCTACAAAATTTTCCCATCAGAACTGGGAAGCTTGCTTATTTCCTCAGAAGTGGGAGTTTGTTTAAAGTCTTTTGAGAGTGAAGTTTAATGCAAGGGCTCATTCCTTGACTGTTCTTATTACCCAGGCTAAGGAAGCTTACAGATTAGTACCTTATGTTATTATAAAATGTGCTTTTGACTTGTCATTAAGAGATTCGGATTCTAAGCTCATTTATGTTACTAATTAGCTGTGTGAATTTGAGTGAAGTATTTTCCTTCCCTTGGCCTCAATTCCACATATTTAAGGAAGATTAAAACATACAAAAATGTTTTCTGCACTTTCCCTGGGCCAGGGAAACTTTTCTTTCATATATTTTCTCTTTCCAACTTTACAAATAGTTTTGAAAGCTAAGTTTTCTTATTCTCATGTAATTAATAAGGAAGCTAAAGCTCTGAACCTTTAAGTAAATTACAGAAAATATACCTCAAGATTCTGTGAATCCTTTTATCAGCAATAAAGGTAGGTGCTGGGGCATGATTTTATAGAAGATGTTTCTCTGTGGACTTGTGTCTGCTAGTTGCCATTAAGCCCTTCAGTAAAAATGCAAATCATGGTACAATTCATCCCATTCTCCCATATTCATTTCTGTCTCCTACCTCCTACTCACCATCCCCAAAACAACCTTTCAATTTTTTCTCATTGAAGGTACCTAGCAAGTGTGTCTTGCCAAGCAGTTAAATTCTATGGTCAAACCTGTTTGTAGTAATTTGTTCTCCCATTTAGGAAAGTAATTCCATACTGTGAACTCTCCCATCTTTAATAGCTTGCAACCACAAACAAAAGCATATCTCAAACTTTCTTCCCTGAGAGTAGAAGAGCATATACACTCAGAAATATCCTTAAGAATTAAATAATATACAAAAGATGATTTTTCAATAATTCTTTTATCTTTATTTCACTTACCTATCATCCTTTCTACACTGACATAAAATATAGATGGAATAAGAAATGGAATGATACTATTAATAATGTTAAATATGTAAATAATTATCATTACTAGGTATTTTTTAAAAGAGAAATTGAAAATTAAAGAGATTAAGAAATATTTCAGGGGGTCTGTGAAATTGAATTGAAAAAAAAATCTACTTATTATCTTTATTTTCTATGATATCTAACTGCAGTCTAGTATTTCCTTCACTTATGAATGTATGCAATAAGTAAATTACAGTAGTATTCATTTCACTGACTGGCAAAGGGGTGCATGGAACAACAAAGTTTAAGAACCCCTGCTTTAGAAGATATGGGCTTAAACAAATTATATGGAGAAGGGAATGATATTTCCTAGCCTGCAATTCAGAGTGAGTTGAAGTTTAACAAATTGGCCCCATGGTTTGCTTTTGCCCTTGGATTATCTGAGCTGAGGGGCTCATTTGGACAACCCTTCAGGACTGGGTTGGAAGTAAGGGTTTCTTAGGAGTTACAAAGGCTGAAAGTTTCCCTAGAAATTTTTAATGTTTTTGAGGGAATTACTATAAATATCCAATGCAGTAATAAGAGGAACATTAAACTCATGCTTTTCCAAATGAGAACTTGTGGGAATAGAGCTGACCTAAAAGCAAATTCTCTCTGACAGCACAGGAATAGTTTCTTTCATAAAGGAGTTTTCAGGAACTTCATCGAGACTCTCCCACTTAATTTTTTTCACACAAACCCTCCTGTGCCACAGAAAATGTTTTTTGTCTAAAATGTTGCCTCTTGGGAGGAACCATGAGAATCTGTGCCACAGGGAGCTTCCCCTTTCTCCATAAACTCCCCAGTCCATAGCCTCCTGTGATGGAAGGCATCAGAAATCACAATGAAGTATTTTTTGTAGGTTTTATCTGGACTTCATGTGAATCACCTTCTAAGAAATTTATTGCTGAAGATATGAAACCCTACTTCATTGAGAGTCATCAATTTACTCAACTTAGCTCATAAGAGGTAAAATTTCTAGTCAGTCCAAAATATTTTCTTCCTATCACCTCCTGATGACTGACCTGATAGAATCTATAATCAGTTTGTCTCCTGAAAAAAAATTTGGAGCTTCCAGAGTATATTTCTAAACTGAAGGGTTGTTGTGGGCCAGGTGTCCTAAATCTCTCTTGGTCTCCATGCAAATGAACATTTCCTCTCAAAAGCCTCTCTGAACACAGAAGAGAAAGGTAACTACACCTTGTTGTTCAGGCCAGCCCAGAAGTTCTATTTTTGGGAGTCCCCTCTTGAAGAGTTTAAGGTTGGTGGTGATGTTTCTGGACAAGGTATAAGTAGGACCTCACTTCTATACCTTGTCCTGGGTTTTCAAGATCCATGGTGATCCTTGTTCATGATGTACAATGGCACACTCACTCTAGTTTGGGGGCAAGTGATAGTGCTGGGTGATTGTGGAAAGCAGCTGGACTCTGTGATGAAATATTTGTCAAATGATCCTAGATTACATGCTTTTCTCATCTCCACTCTACATGTCTTCCTGAATCTTATCCCCTGGCTCTTCTTCCTTTCCTGATGTCTGCTCATTGAGTCTTTGCTCTTTTCTCCATTCATTGTCACCCATTATATATGTAGTGTTATACATTGATATTTACAATGCTTTATTTTGGGATAGGGGCAGGAACTTAACATGTCAGTTGGTGTTATTTATTCACCATCTCTGCTGGTGAATGAATGTTCTTTCCTTGGATTGTTGGTATTGATGCTTTATTTAACTTATAAGGTAGATGTTAGAAGGAGAAGCTACAGAAAAACAGTCAGTCCTGGTTTTAGGCCAACTTTTTTGGGTATAACTCTCTGTATCATAGGTCAATCTATGTGCATAAAAGAGAAAAAGGCAAATGGCTACCCTCAACTTGAAAGAAAATTATCAGGACATATTAAATAACAAATGTATAACCAGTTTAAAATTTAAGATCATAGTAGAGGAATGATATCTAATGTAGGATTACCTTGTTCTAGTCAGTACATATGCAGTAAATCTCAAGATAATATAGGCACATAGGGGATAGAGTTAGATGTTTCTTTATCTGGGAAAAAAAATAATACATCAATACTGGGTGACCCACCTACCTAAAATAAAAAAAAGGATAGTTCAGGAGTGTTAGGAAATAATGGCTGAAAAAAAAAACAAAAAAAAAAACTCTGAGTTGGGGTTGGTCTGAGGCAAGGCATTCATTTTTTCACCTGCTGCTTTCCTAACTTCATATACTTAAATCAACTCTTTGCTTATTTAAAGCAAGACCGTATAGTATCACATGAACTGAATTCCCTGACTGTGCATTATCTTCCCACAAATTTTATCTCTTAAAACGTTCTGATTTAATAAGAGCTTAGTTTTCATTTAGTTCATCTCTATGTATATCTGAAGCAATATATACTTCTACCCTTCTTACAATCTTTTACTCATATTTCTTATGTACTTGCTCTTTTCCTCACAGTTAAGGACATCCCTTCTTTGTCTTTAGCTTCCATAATGAACCTAATGTACTTAATTTAAGGAGTAATTAACTTATTTTTGCTTTTATACTTACCAAAGATCATTTGAACTGCTACTCAAAGTTTATAGTTATAATATAATTAGTATTATAACATTGAGATAATATTATTTAAGTTACACTGCAATGATACTTATGTTTTATTTAGATTATATAAATTTATTATAGTTTTTGGATTTTTCATTTACTAATTTTGAAATAGTCTTATATTACCAAACTATGATAAATATATTGAATACCTGAGTTTCACAGAATCTAGTTGGAAACATGAGTTTCACTTATTTAAAGCCAAAATTTCAATTTTTTCTCAGTTTTAAACCTTCACTGACCAGTTATTTCATTCTCTAGGAAACATTATTTTTTAAACCGTAATTCATTTGATATTATAACATACAGTTGCAGGTAACTCTTTTATAATTAATGTCTTTATCTAGATGTATGTTATCACTACAATTCAGTTGTTAAGATGTTGAGGACATCTTTCCTCTAGATCTATCACAGATCTGAGCAGATTCTTGCCATAAACATTAACTGACTTGATGGAGTTATTGAATTGTTGATGGATTATTGATTTGTCAGAATTAAAAGACTGTCTCAAAATTCATACTAAAATAAACTCCAGATGATTTGAGATCAACAGTTAAATATACAGAATATACAAAACAGTCTTAAGATTGCAACTTCCATAATAGAAGTAATGAACTACACTCCAAGGGAAACATTTTTTAAGAGTAGACTGTATAAGAATGAAAAAATGGAATAGCTCAAAATATAAAGATATTGAAAAAATAATTGACCAATATTACATAAGTCAGAACAGATTAAGTATATGAATTAAAAATCTACAAAAATATGCTGTCACCAGCAATCAAAGAAATGCATGCCATGATGTTAATTCTATTAACCAAGCAAAGTAGACACTGTAACAAATTTTATCTTTATAAGCAATCTCTGCCATCTCCCATACTTTTAGAAAAAATGGAAATTAATGATCCTATATGTAAATAAAAATCAGCATGAACTAATCACTATACTATTATATGTAACCATGAAAAATTGAAATATTATTTAAGGAACAAGCAGTTAACTCTTTTGGTGGTTTAAAACTGTATGTATCCCTGAAAAATATGTTCTTAAATTTAATCCATTCTTGTGGGTGTGAACCAATATTAAGTAGGACTATAGATGAGATGACTTCAGTTAAGGCATGGTTCACTTCAGTCAGGGTGGGTTTTAATCTTATTACTGGAGTACTTAGTGAACAGCATAATTCAGACAAAGAAGGAGAAAGCCACAGGAAGCAAGGAGTTGAACAGGGAATGAACCAAGGAGAAAATGGAAAGACGTGGAGGAGACACAAGAAGATGGCACCTTTGCCTTGCTTGATCTCTGGTACTCACCTATAGACACCAAGTTTTGGGAAGAAAGCATTGCCTTAATTACACCAGGATTTAGACTTTCTTTTAGCCTCATAATCATGAGCAAATAAATTCCCATTGTTTATCCCAAGCCATTTCATGGTATTTGATTGAGCATCCCAGGAAACTAAAACATCTCTAGAGTTTTAATGATATGAATATTATAGAATGAAAACATTTATATAGAAATATATGTATATAAGCAAACATAGAGTAGAACAAGGGATATATCTGCATGCAAAAACTAAAATATATTTTAAAATAATGTTTACATAGAAACAAATATTGGAAGAAAACAAAACCTCTGGAAGATAGTGGTAGCAGAATCTTATGTGAGATAAAACATTATTCAGATTATGTACATAGAAGAAAATGTACATCATGTTGGATCTATAGGATGTGGAACTGAATACAATACACCTAGCATGAGAAATGGGTAATTGCATACACATAACAATTTCCTTAATAATGCCAGCCTCCGTGATATATTCAAACATTTCCTGTGACTTGACTGACAACAAATGTAAAATTATGGTCATCTTGAGCCCAAATTTAGAGAAATATTTTATTATTATACTCTAACCCAATTAATTTATTGAAGAGATCAGTATTAATGAATGCAAATTAATGTCCAAATAAAGAAATAATTTTTCTGGAGAAAGAATCTCCCAATTTAATATTTCTGAATAATATAAGAATGTTGTTTTTCAGTTATTGAGATGAAAAATCTGCACATATATACTGTATATACAGTATATAAAGTGTCCCTTGGACTCTCTAGTTTTCATGTAAATTAAAAATTTTAAGCAATTACTGTGACTTATTCAAGGTCATACAGCAAATTCAGCACTTAGTCCTTGTCAGAGAGCAGAATGAACTATATGGGTTTTTTGTTTTATTTTTAATATCTAGGTGCCACCAAGTAAGACCCTGCATAAAGCAGTGTCATTAGTATTTCCAAAAAAAAAGTTTTCATGTGATTATAACACATGGAAAACTTAGGGAACCACTGAATTATTGTATTCATAGAATTATAAAATGAGTAGTAAGGAAGATTCCAAGTCTACTGCTCTTGCCAAATGACAACTCTATTAATTTTCTTTGCAGATAAGCCATTACCAGCTGTGTCCTTTCTACAAATACTTTAACTATGTACCTGAATTTCAGTGTGAAGCAACTCATTCTCCTTGGGTTAACAGAGGTTTTCTGGGGAGAGGCTCTTTCCCTGGGTACTATCTCCTCAGGGAGATATGTAATATGGAAGTTTTAACAGAGGAGAGGGCTTTCAGCTGCTATGAAATGTGAAAACATCAGGGAATGAGTCTGTGTGTATTTGTAAGTTACATCTGCATTAGTAGAAGTTTCAGGAGGAAAAATGGAAAGCAAAATGACAGTGCAAGGATTGAGTTATTGAAACCCAAGTGAGTATAACAACTCACTTTATTTTAAAGCCCAAGTAACCAACTTATTATATTTATGACTCATATTTTTCAATGCACAGCATGAGGGTTAAAAACAAAGTGAAGAAGGAAAGAATGAATGAGAAGAGGAAATCACTGAATTTGGGCTTCTCCGTAAAGACCTGTGAAGATCCACTTAAAGAATTTTAGATTTTGTGTTTTGTAATACTGGCATTGATGAAGTTTGTGAAATTCTTGTATGTCTGAGTTAATATTTCGCACAAAGAAAATTCACATAAGTATCTCACAAAGTACTATTTTTCTTCCACTAAAATTGTCAGACATTTTATTTAAAATTCAATGAGTACTAAAAACTGTGTGAAATGAGTTATGATATTGTATGTGAGGAACTCAAAAATGATACTGTCAAGGAGAGGTTAGATTTATTTCTTGAGACCTCTATTTTTTTTTTAAATAGTGATACTGAAGTGTAGATATAACCTAACTTGACCAAGATCAAGAAACATCTTAGACTATAATCCAAATTTGGACTCCTAACATTTTGATGTACCCCAGTGGAGATTTGCAGGCAGCACTTCTGATCCTTCATTAAGAATGAAAGTGGCTAATCTTTAAAAACTGTGGACTATAGTTACTAACACAATTAACATAAGTTTCTTTCATCAATTGTAACAAATGCACCACATGAAAGCAAATGTCAATAATAGGGTGAGGGAAGGATATTATGGTAACTTTGTATTTTCTCAAGGATTTTTTACATATATACTTGCAACAAAAACAAAAAGAAACAAAAGAAAAACAAGAATGGAAATGACTACTTTCAGACACTGATGAGTCAAATTGTGTTCAAAATGGGGGCAGTCTTAATTTTTTTCCAGTCAGAAAGAATCCACCAAGTTTCAAAGCACTGGGATCAGAAGGACAAATGTCCTCTCTGAACCTGTTATATCTTAAAGGAAATATCCTCACGAATACAGAGGTCTCAATTTCTAATTGGACAAAATTCCTTTAAAGAATGGTGGCTAACTTTGCACAACTCTGAGTGTTTTTTTTTTAATATATTTTTTATGTTTTTTAAAAAAGGAACTTAGATTACATAAATGTTATGTAAAAATAGAGGTAATTCCCATATGCCCTGGCTTCCTACACCTCCCACATTTTCCCAAGGTAACAACATCTTTCATTAGTGTCATACATTCATTACAATTGATAAAAATATTTTAGACCATTGCCACTAAGCATGGATTACGGTTTACATTCTAGTTTTCACTCTCTCCTGCACAATTTTGTAAGTTATGGCAAGATATGTAATGGCCTGTATCTGTCATTGTAATGTCATTCAGGAAAATTCCCAAGTCCCCAAAATGGCTCCATATTCCACCTGTTTTTCCCTCTCCCTGCCCTCAGAGCCTCCAGTGGCTACTGCCTCCACATCAATGATATAATTTCTTAAATTGCTAGAATCACAATAAGTCTTTAGTAGAATACCAGTAAGTTTAATTTAGTCCATAATTCATTCCCCAATCCTGAGGATTCTGGGATGGTGAGGCTCACTCCACCTCTAATTGAGAGGAGGCTTTGATCGCATGGGACAGATGGACGGGACCCTCTTGCTTGCAGTTGTAGACTCTCTCAGTTCCTTGGGATGGTCATTGTCCATCATCATCTCCTTGTTAGTTGTCCTGGGTCAGTCCAATAAACTGGAGAGTAGGTATTGCAACTCTGTTGAGATTCAGGGCCCAGCTGGCACATGGACAGCCCAGAGATTAAAGTCTCTTGGACATTCACCTACCAACTCCAGCACCAACTAGAGGTTCATATAAAAGGGACAGAAGAGGCATGTGTAGAGAAGTCATATCTGAGTCTAACTCTGTCACATTCGGGAACACAAACTCCAAAGTAGGGCCACTAACAAAAGCACCAAAGTCCAGAGCTATCTGCCATGACTGTAGGACCTGGGTATCTCCAGAGCCATCAGGATCCCTACTATTTGGGGTATTATCTACCTTGGCTGTCTATGAGCTCATGCTGAGACATGCATAAATGTTACCTCTCTGATGACCTCCCTACTCACTTTATAGTCGCTTAGCCATATACAGTCATTGGTCTTTACCTTTTCCCCCTTTTATTCAATGTCTTTTTCCAGTTTTATCACCAGCCTGTGCTTGGCAGTAATCCCTTAGTGCCAGGGCAGCTCTTCCTCAGGAGTCATGTACCTCACTAGGGAGATGGTAATGCATTTATATGCTGAGTTTGGCTTAGAGAGAGGCCACATTTGAGCTACAAAGAGGCTTTTGGGAGGTAACTCTTAGGCACTCTACAACACTAGGCTAAGTTGCAAATTCAAGAGCAGAAGGCATATAAGCATAGTTGTCGATATTAAGGGCCCATCAATGGGCCATCTTTCTTCACTAGTCATTGCCCCTCTGCTTGGGTAATTGTTGCTGTTCCCTTAGAGAATGTGTCAGAGCACCCCAGGGTGGGAATTCAATAATCTTTCAGTTGTGCGAATCTCCACCCACTGTGGCAATGCCCAAGAACATTTGAACATACCCATATACCTTATATGTATGCCCAGGTGAACTTTCTCACCAGTATCACCCATCACTGACACCTGACTGCATTGATTCTGTTATGCCATAGTTGTAACCCTTCTGTGATCCAAAACCTCTTCAGAAATGATGCCAAGAATATTGCCAAATTTGATTAATAGGAAAACGAAATAATAATGATAAGTTTAAACATAAGAAATAAAATACATAATAATTTAGAGAAAATAAAATTAAAATAAAGTAAAAAACAAAACAAAACATGGTTCATCTGTCCCTTCTATTCAAACGTATACATGGTCCTGGAGTTTGTAGGTATTCTTCCAGAGAATGGAGTCTTTGGGCTGTTCATGTGCCAGTTGGACCCAGAATCTCTACGGAGCTGCAACTCCTACTCTACAGCTCAATGGAATCACCCAGGACAACTGGCGGGGAGATGATGATGGAAAACAGCCATTCCAGGTAATGGAGAGACTCTGCAGCTGCAGGCAGGATAATCCCATTCATCTTATCCATGGGACATAAGCCCCTTCTCAATTGGAGGTGGAGTGGACATCACAATCCCAGACTCCACAGGATTGTGGGAACAGCTAAGGACTACAGTGGATTTACTGGTCTTCTATTATAGACATTGTGATTCAAGCAATGGAAGAAATTGCAACATTAATGTGGAGCCAATGGCCACTGGAGGCTCTGGGGGCAGAGAGAGAGAAAAGCAGTTGTAACACAGGGGCATTTTTGGTGTTTGGAAATTGTCCTGAGTGACATTGCAATGACAGATATAGGCCATTCTATATCATTATATTACATGCAGAACTGTGTGGGAGACAGTGTAGTCTACAATGTGAAATATGGTCCATTCTTAATGGCAAAGCAACAGGATGTGTTTATCCATTGCAGGTGATGTGCCCCACTAATGAAGGGTGTTTATGTGGTAGTGAGAGATGTGGGAGATGGGGCATATGGGAATCCTTACATTTTTTGTGTAACATGTATGTAATCTATGTATCTTTCAAAAAGATAAAAATTAAATTAAATTTATT